>NW_004624793.1:6355089-6472017 GCF_000247695.1 Heterocephalus glaber
GAATTACATAGGGTGATTTCAATTGTTTCTATTCATTTAAGCAGGCTTTGTGAACTAGTGTGTGATTTATTTTAGAAAGTACCATGCACTACAGAAAAGAGTATCTACTTTTTTGTAGTGGTGTGGAATACTTTTTAGATATCCATTAAGTCTTTATGCTCAATGGTGTGGTTCAATTCTCATATGTCTTAATTAACTTTTTGTTTAGTTGGTCTGTCTTTTTGAGAAAGTGGAATATTAAGATTTTCCACTATGATTGTATTCATATTTATTTGATCTTTTGTTTTATGAAAAGATGCTCCAATATTTGATGCATAAATATTTATAAGCATAATTTCTTCTTTTTGGATTGTTCCCTGAACTAGTATGTAACAACCTTCATTTTCTCTTCTAATCACTTTTAACTTGAAGTTTAACATGTCTGAGATTGAAACTGCTAACCATTTATTAGGGTCTTGGTGCATAAAATATTGTTATCTATCCTTTGATTTTTAGTTTATGAATATCTTTTGCATTAGATGGTATCTTGGTTATTTTTCTCATTGCTGAGAAAAAATACCCAATACCCCAAGGTAAAGGAAGAAATGTTTATTTAGCTCACAGTCTGTAGAGGTTTCAGTCCCTAATCATCTGTCTCTGAGACATGGCAGATAGGGATTGTAGAGGAGAAACAGTTTATGGCAGGCAGAAGTTAGCAAAGCAAATGAGGGGCCTTAACAGCTTCTTTCTGCCCCTTTTATATTCTGTCTATGCTACTTCAATTAGGACAGTGCCAAACCAATCAGTTGATTGATTTAGTAACCACCCACCTTTAATCCTAACACTCTTAATCCTAGCATCACGAATCAATCACACACTCTAGATTCAGTCGCCTCTGAAAACACCCCACCTATGACTGCATGAGGCTTTGGGGGACACCAAGACACAAACCATAACAGATGGTTTCTTGAATGCAACACACTGATGGATTCTAATTTTTGATGCACTGTGCCAAACTTTGCCTTTTACTTGGATATTTGAGGCCATTAAAATTGAGGGATAATACTGAGATGTGTTGATTATTTACTATCATTGCAGTCTTTCTTTGTTGGTGATCACTTTCTTTTTCTTTCTCTGGTGTTTTTTTTTTTCAATTATCCAGTGACCTTGCTTGGTGTTTTCATTTCCTCTGGGTTTTTAGCTTTATTGGTTTTGTCACTTCTGTTTAGGTTACTCTTGAATATTTTCTGAAATGCTGGTTTTCTATTCATGTTTCTTTTGAGCTGGTATTTTTCATGAAATGTCTTTATTCCTCTATCTATTTTCAAGAAAAGCTTTCCTGGATATGTTAATCTGGGTTGGAAGTTCTTGCTCTTAGAGCTTGAAATACTTCACTCCAAGATCTTCCATTTAAGGTTTATGTTGAGAAGTCTGCCGTATTTCTAATGGATTTACCTTGCTATGTGATTTTTTATTTTTCTCTGGCTACTTTGTGTGTATCTGGCAATATAATAAGGATATGTCTTGGTGAGCTTCTTTTTTAATCATAGTTCTTCCATGTTCTGGAAGCCTGCTTACTTGTAAGTTGAACTCTTCTCCCATACAGTGGACCCTTGATTTATGAACTCAATTCAATTGTGAGGGCTGGTTGTAACTCAAGTTGGTCAGTGAAGGCTCAGGCTCCTCTACACAGCCTTCAAAGTCTCTCTCCTATACACAGGCAGATCTCAGTGCCCTCGGAGAGACACTGGCCCAGGATTTTTCAGTGAACCCCACACTGGAAAGGATATTGTAATGCTCCTTCCAGAACTCTTTAAGGGTTAAATCTGCATCTGAGGCCATCCGGAAGCACAAGTGGCCCACATCTGGGTCAAAATTCAAGACTTTGGTCATAAATTATTACTAAAATTCCAGTCATAACCCAAGTTGTTCATATGTCAGGCTGGTCGTAATTCAAAAGTCCACTGTATGTGAGGAACATTTTACTGTGACTTCTGTAATCATATTAATAATTCTATCTGTATTATTTTCTAGCTTTCTCTAACTCCAGTTAGCCTCGGGTTGGTCTTTTTAATGTTATCTAGTAGCTGCTGGATGGTCTCTTGCGTTCTCTCATTTTTTTGTGTGTGGCTTCTTTGAATATTTCTTAGTAATATACCATTTTTTTCTTCATTTCAAACAATCTTTACATTGACACAGTGGTACTTCAGTTCATGATGTCAATTCTTTCCATGATTCTGGTCAAAAACTCCATTTGAGAAGAACTGAATCAAATGTTTCGATGGGTAGCTTCAATGGGTAGCTTCAGGCGCTATGAGGAAATTTGATTCTATTCTCTTCCAATTCAGTTTGTGATCAGAATTATGGTAAAAATTAAGTTTGTGAACTGAGGTACAACTGTAATTTCTGCAGTTTCGGAATTGTATATTCTCATGATATCTTTTCAAGGACTCTATATCTTCAGTGAATTTGTCATTCATGTTGTGAGACATTTTGGTCGGGACCACCTCTTCTGAAGATGTCCCCCTCTGGACTCGGACTCTCACAACCGAAGTCAGGTCCTGGGGTCTTCCTGGTCTACTCTGGCCTTCCTGGGGATCCTAGTGACCCCAACAAGCTTTCCCCCTCTCAAAGCCCATCTCCCAAGGCTGTCTAGGTTCTACGTTAGAACAATTAGAGCAATAATTCAGTCCTGGAGCAACACTCTTCCCCGGGTGTTGGTCTCTTCTTCGATCAGTTCTGCCTGTACATTTTCACCCTCTGCTGCCCTGTGCTGTGGAGACCACAGGAGCAGGCTGTGTCACCTGGTTGTGGGACACCTAGGGGTGAGGCACACAGTCTCAGGGTCCTACCTGGCTCAGCATGCGGGCCTGGGTGGGCTGCATGGGTGCCAGCACCAGCTGGGAGCTGCTAATCAGTTTTAAGGCACGTTTTATTGAAGAGAGTTCCATTTCTTTTCTATTATCAAATGTCCCAGATATGGTTGTCAATTTCAAAATAAAAGACCACCTCAGTAGTTAAAAACTAATAATCATATATTTTTCCATACTGGGGATTGAATTCGATGCTTTCTCCCTGAGAAACATGCCAAACTCATTTTAATTTAATTTTAATTTAATTTTATTATTTTATTTTATTTATCTTGTATTTTATGTTGAGACAGGGTCCTACTACGTTTCTAGGTTGACTAGGCTGGCCTCAAACTCATAATGCCCCTGCCTCAGCCTCCAGAGCACTGGGATTACAGGCTCAGCCACCATGTGGAGCTATGATTATTTATTCTATCCTCAATTCTGCTTGTTGTGGAGCTGGGCAGGAATGGGTCCTCCATGTGGCACAGGACATTTACTGGCCCCGTCTTGCAGGGCTGTATTTCCCCATCCCTGCCAGGGAAGATGGTGCTGGTCGTGAGCTGGGGCCAGCAGGGGCTGTCACTGGGGCTCTGAGACTCCTCCAGGTGGTCCTCCACTGGGAGATTTTCATGTTTAAACATTCTACCCAACATCACTTCAGTTCCCTTGTCCATGAACATTAGCTCTTGAACTGGATTTCACTTGTTGGTCTTCTTCAATGGTTAGTATTTCAATATTCCTTCTAATTGCTTGACTTTTCAGTTATTTTGTTTTATTTCTCATTTTTCTTCAATTTCAAAATTACTTTCTCACATTTAAAGGGAGTTTTCCATGTAGCTGTCATACTCTTGATGGTTTTATTTCTTTCTTAGCTTTTCATGATGCTTATAAGATCATATTTTATATTTTTTGGCTGTCTTTCCATTTCTTCACTGAATCTCTTTAAATCACTTTTCCTATTGCTTTTTATGTCTCAAAAGGTTTTACTTTGCCAATTTCAGAATTTACTTCAACTGTTTTTTGTATTAAATATAATTATGCTTTAACATGGCAGCATGTGTCAATCATTTCTACAAGTCTGTCTATCCTAATTGCTGTCTTTTGGAAGTTTAAAGGACCTCATTTGGAAATTTGTTTGATGAAAAAGTCTAGACCAAATTTACAACATATGACCCAGATACTTATCTGGTTGTTTCTTAGATGTTACCAGGGTTTATCAACACCTATTTTTCCTTCACCATTTAGATGATGTAAATTAGATTAAGAACCATTTAGATTCTTGTTCCTGAGGTAGAATTTATGGTTTTGGTAGTAGAAAATAAGGAGGGTTCTCCAGGTTCTCTCCGCACCTGTGTTGGAATGATGCTGGACGTAAACTTGTGCTAAATTGATGGAGTTAAACAAATGAGAACTCTGCCCTGCTGTATCACAGTCTGAACGGCTGTGTTGTGGTGAAATCTGGGGTCCACCACCATCCTGGGGAATGGGGAAGTCACCCTGCATTATGTCAGTGAGAATGTGGGTGTCATCACTTGATTCTGATCATGATATGATTAATAATGATGTCACCATGTTTTCTTGTGATTATGAAGGATTTCACAGCAATATGAAAATCTGAAATAGCCCTATATTCACCTTTGTTTTCTCTGATCTTTCGAAACATGAGTATCTTTGAAATTACAGATACTATATCCAGAACTGTCTGTACTTTTGCTGTCTAGTGGAAAGATATTGCAAGTTGTCATGAGTCTTTATTTTTAATCCTTTAATTTTGTTATTTGTATTTTTTCAAATTAATGTCTTTATAAAGTATAGAAGACATCTGAAAATAAGAGTGAATGTACACTCTTTAATAGTGTATTCTGTGTACTCCCTGCTAAGAGTAACCAAATTGTATATTTAAGCATGGCTTGCACTGAGATTGAGGATAGAATTTTTTAACTTTTTCTTGCTCTGCAGTGTCTTTCAACAGGCTGATGGTCACTTGCCAACGTATTTCTGCAACAGTTTATTTTGTTCCTCCCTACTATTTTCTCATCATTTATTGATTTTCTCATTTTTATTTGCATAATTTTAAATCTGTGTTCCTTGGAGGGAAAGGGATTTTATCAATGCAAAAACAGAGAACTTGAATTAATAAAATACTACCATAAATGGGAAATTTTCATATAACTTATTAAGCAGAAGACAGAAGCCTCTACTCAAACTTTGTAATACATAAAAAGTACTTAGATCAAGAATACAAATATGAAAAAGCAGGTACTTAAACCTGCCAGTGAGAAATTTTTAATCAGCTCAAAAGCCAGCCTAGCCTAGCAACTCATTTATATATTTGGGAGCCCCTAGAAAACAAAAGAAAGAACTATTACATGCTCATATTAATATATATGTAGAAGAATAGCTACATATAAAATATATATAAAGTATATATGTAAAATATGTGTGTGTGTATCAACATCAACCTGATATACTCCCTAAGAAAGCACTGAAGCTATATTAAAATTTTCAGGAAAAGTGTTCTCAATATTCTTGTGTTACTTTTTTAATAAAAAATGAAATATTTCCTGTATGACACCAAGTGCATCTCTCATATTTTGCATTGGAACTCACACTCTGCAGGTTTTAATTTTCTGTCAATTGCATACATTTAGTTAGAAAGAGACAGAGCACTCCTTATATATGTCAGAATAGGCTCGGCTTGTTTCCCTAACAACTGTGTTAATGTTAAATTTGAGAAGTCTTTCAAGTGAATGCAGTTACATAGGTGGGAGAGTGGGGGCATTTAGTAAAAGACAAGAAATGAATCAAAAGCAGGGACAAATGTGGGATAACTTGTCAGCACTGCTAAAAAATAGCTTCTGAAGGCAACATTACAATTATTTTTCAATATCCCACTCTTCCCTGCTTCCCGTTTTGCTATTCAAAGAATTTCATAAACAAGGATTGGAGATCATCTTCAGTGATGGGTGCTTTTGGATAAAAGAGTAAAAAGAATAGTGACAAATTCCAGTTTCTGATGTTGCCCTAGAGTAGAATGCTTTTACATTTAATTATGTTACCAATGAATGAGTCTTTGAGAGGCGATTGTAAGGACACACAATGGCACTGCCCTGACTGGACACGGTTGTCTGTGTTGATGTCCTTCAGGTTGGCAACACTAATCAGTCAGTAGCTGTCATGCTTTGCTTCAGCCTCTTGTGCAGTATTCTATGGAGGTTGAGAGTAGAGCATCCCTGACAGATGCGTGCGTCTTTTCACTATTTGGACATCAGGGCTGTTCATGCAGGTAAAAACCAAAGACCAGAGAAACTATTGAGATGGCTCCTCATAGTAGATTGAATCAAAATGTACTTGATTCATATATGATTTATAGACACAAATTTTCACATGATTCTAGCAGTTTCTCTAGGATGACATAATCTCTAGAAAATGAAAATAAATGTGCGTTAATAATTGTTTTTTCTATGATATCAAAGACATATTTTATAACGTTTTGCAGACTTCTGTAAATTCTGGTAGCTTGTTGTTATGGCCTTAATATGCTAACTGTAGAACATTACAATCTACTATGATGTAATATTCTTTAATCAATAAATCTATATTGGTTCAAGTAATGACAAAATAAGATCTGTGAGAACATCTGTATAGCTATCACTTTAGAAGTTTTCTAGTGATAGAAATAACCAAGCAGGAAATTTTCTCATTTTTACAGGAAAATTTATTATTTACACACAATGAAAAAAATGATATAGTTGATGTTCATGCACAGATCAAAATATACCAGTGGTATACTTCATGGAGTCATGATAGTGCTGATTTAAAATGTTTTATTATCCAGGTGTGTGTGCGTGTGTGTCTGCATGTGTGTGCAGCCCTGAATGTGACCACACTCAAAAAACTGAGAATGTTCACTTGCATTTTGAAATGTACAATTTTCCTCAACATTTGGGCTGATGGATTTTTCCCATGAAAATATTGTCATTGTTGATTCTTAGCTATAAACTGCCATAGAGAAGCATATAAAGTTTGACGGGAAATCTTATCCATAGGCGAATTAATACTAAGACAAATGGGAAACAGTTTCACAAAGAAAATGCCATTAAGGTTCTCTTAGTCTCTGTCCTTTTTTACAAGTATTTTAAAATCACACACACAAATGCACATATAAACATATGCAAACATATATATTATATAATGAAAACCAGGTTGCATGATCCAGGCTTTTTGTGTTTAACAGTCTGGAAGCAATATTTTCAGAATAACATGCATTATTAAAATAATTATGCAGGAAGGATAAAGATTTATGAGCCTGTATTTTAAACTATGTGTAAAATATATTAACAAAAATTTCTGAATCATAGTCAAATTTATCCATCATTAGAAAGTCCAACTATATGGAGAAAATGATGAGAGTAAAAATGTAGTGACAGAATCAAACAAAGTAAAAACAAAGTCTAATTCATCTCAAATAATAATCTCCATTAGTTAGTAAACTTTGATTTTAAAATTTTCTTTCAGCAGTTGTTGCTAACATTTGTCTTAAGTGATGAGTTGGATTCAACATTTTTATAGGGAAAAAACATAATAAGAAATATTTTAAAATGTAAATGGAGGGTGACATTTACACCAGCATAAAAAATTTAAAGGAATAAAATCATCAACTTTATCTTAATATTTCCACAAATTGGTAATGGTTAATTTTTCACAAATAAGCACCTAATTAACATTTAATCAAGCATACACAAGTGTATGTTAATATAAATTAATTACTGTATGGTAAAAATACCATGATTTTATGGTGTGTAAACATGTAAGTACATTTTAGTTACCATTTAATTACTGATTTCACAGAACATAAATGTATAATTACCTAATTAGCAATTGACTACCTTTCTCTGGGAAGCATTTTTTGGGTTAAATATCATGCAAAGTTAATTAGATGTTATTTCTACAATAATATGAAAAAAGTGGGTTATTTAGCCCAATTTTTTACTTCCACATTAACTCATTTTCTCTGTAAAATATGTGAATATTATAATGTGCATAAAATCCACTTATAAATGCAAGCTATATTATTGTGATTTGATTACCCATCAATGCAACAACACGTTCATGGGAAATACCTAAAAAAATTTATGAGTTTTAAAATAAAATTAGTATCTGTTTATAAAATTATGTTAAATAAACAAATAGGATCAAGTAGCCTATGGAAAACATCTTGTAAAATGTAATTCTCCATAAATATATGGTGATGTTAATTAACATATTGCTTGTATTATTCCTCTTTTTCTCATTTGCCCTCTTTTGCTCCCTGATTTTCTAGAGACTGATTTTGTTTCCTACTTCTATTTTCCATTACATACTCAAATAAATTGCCATAAATCCTATGTTGGAAGAAATAGAATATTGTTGCAAATTGACCTAATTAGGTGTGGCTATTGCTAAATATTTTGTTCTTGATAAAGACCAGTAGCCTTCTGCAGGTGAAATTAAAGTTTTTACCACAGAAATCCATAGCTGGAATTACTCTAACAAAGCCTAATTCCGGACAAAATCTGTTGCAGCTGAAGGTAAATTCTTTTGCCGCCACAATGAAAAGATCTTCAACCCTTTGTGTGGAATGAAAGCAACATACGTGTCAGAGGTAAAAGAGGCCTGGGATTTCCCCCAGTGGGATGTATAAAACTTTCCCACTAGAGTCATGTTCTTTTTGTGTTGGTGAACATGAGACTGTTCCAGAATCTTAAAGGTCAGTTTCCACTCTCCTTGGGGTAAGATTTTGTGTTCAGTAGAGTCATGACAAGTACAGAAGTCACAAAAGATTTGGGTTGGCCAGACTGCATTTCAAATCAACACATACACCTTAAATATCACAGTTAATTTAGCATCCATTTTATTCTTAAGCCATCTGGTCTTGATCCAGATAAAGATAATTAATACAGCTGTGATACCTGTCTGGGGTGTAGCCCTCCCAGTGCATTTTACCAAAGAGGGCACCTCAAATATTATCACATATCCTTAGGGCTAAGCTACTACACATGGCTGCATGTGAGAGCATAGGACTTCATACACTGAAGCATTTTTAACCAAATTACAGGTAATATAGCACATATACAGTACATATTATCATCACCATAACTTTTTTTAGGTGAAAATACAGTGGACCCTCGAGCTACAACTGTCCCAACAAAAGAATAATGGGTTATGGCTGGGATTTTAGTTTTAACTTATGAGCAAAGTCTTGAGTTACCACCTGAATGCTGGCCTCCTGTGCTTCCAGATGGTCTCAGATACAGATCTAACCCTTAGAGAGTTCTTGAAGGAACATTACAGCATCCCCTCCTGTGTAGGATTCATGGAGAAATCCTGGGCCAGTGTCTCTCCAAGGACACTGAGATCTGCCTGTGCCCAGGAGAGAGACTTTGAAGGCTGTGTAGAGGAGCCTGAGTCTTCAGTTGACCAACTTGAGTTACAACCATCCCTTGTGAATAAACTGAATTTGTTAGTCAAGGGTTGACTCTAATCAATTGTAAGTCCTGCAAGCAGTTTGTAAACATATGAAATAATGTCACCCATATTATGCAAAATAAGAACATATTTTGGAAAATAGCAAGCATATTTAAAGAACTCAGGGTTAATTAAGTCTATGTCTGTACTCATTTGGTCACTGACATTTTCCTGTTAAAAACTGAAGATCAATAGCAATTTAGTGGCTCTAAACAAAACATCGTGGGAGGCAGAAAATGGTCTCCAAGAAGGCTAGGCCATGAGTTCATCTCTAAATGACTCCATTAAAATCCAGTTTTAGAAACTAGATCCATAAAATAATAAGAAGCAAAAAAAAGTAAAGTTTCATTCTGGATTTGAAAATCCACGTTTAATTACGTGGTGAGTTACTTGGCAGAAAAGAAGCATTGCATTCACAAGAGGAGAAATATTATTTATGGAGACATTAGGAAGAAATTGTTACGGGCCTTATACATGCCCTCATCACCAACTGCA
This sequence comes from Heterocephalus glaber, assembly GCF_000247695.1. The sequence goes on from NW_004624793.1 coordinate 6,364,923, forward strand.
AATTTTAAGAGACACTGCAGCTTTTGCCTCTTTATTCAACAGGAACCCCAAGGAAGTCTGGTTTCTCCAAGTTTTCTGGAAGTTAGGAGTTGACTCTACAGTGATAGGAAGTGAGTGAATTATTTTAATTCTTATTCACCTACCTTTAATGCCTATTAAATGACATTTTGAAAAAAGATATACTTATATTCCCATTACACAAATGAAAAACTATATTTCTGTTTTATATATTCCTATACCACTAAAATTTTCAAAGTACATAGACTAAAGTAATAGACTCAAGGCAACACTAAGGAATCCAAAGAGCTTTTGCTTTTATAGGTAAAAGCTATCATATAACCTATGTTAACAATGACATCAGATAAATGGTTTAATGTTATTTACTTGTCCTTAAAATAACAATACAAAATGCACTCATGATAATGTAAAATAATTTCATATAAATTTAATTTGAATTTGCAAAACCAAAGAAAATTAAATAAGCAGTAACAGAATTGTTTTACATTTTTAAAATTTTTAAAATCCCTACCCAAATAAAGGAAATCCTATTCTAATATCACCTATCACAGTCTGTTGTTTAAATATTTGTAAAAAGTCTGCTTCATCATCAATATGCAGTTTGAGAAGCCTTTCCAGATAATTATGAATATTAATTTTTTTATATCACACTAATATTTGGCAAATTATTTTTTAAAAGTTTGTTCTAATTTGTAACATGAAATCACGTTAATGATTTTTTTCTTCTTTTTCATAAGAAAATATACTGGTATTTTTTGAACTCTGAGTAAATCTTTTACCTCTCCAACATTTTATAATATCATATTTGGTCACTGGGAAAATAGTGGCTCACTGACATATAATATTTGTAACATGGGAACAACGTAATTGTTAGTATGAAGCAATATCAAATTCTGCTATTTTGAAATTGTGAAACTTACCTTGATAGAGACGTGTTTCCCCAAATTGTACTTCACCATTGACACCAGCTACTGTCAGAAGTGCTGCTGGAGATATAGCCTCATTCATTCCTGAGAAAGTCATCCCAGCAACTTCAGTGTGGTTAACCTTCATTTCTCTCCGTTGTTCTTCCAGGTATGAATAATCTTCCATAAAAAGAAAAACAGCTTATTCAGCTCACACCTCTGGTAGTCACATGACTGCTTGTCCTCCAGAAGCCTTCACATGCTGGGAAGAAGAGGAGAAGGTTCAGATAGTCTGCATATGACACAAAGCAACACGTATATGAAGTTCAAGATCTAATCACACTATAGGCACAGAGGACTTCGTCCATTCATTTTCCTATGGAATGGGCCCTTGTGGTTTGCCCTGGAGAGAAAAGCCAGGTGTAGCTTACTGCATCCCAGTGTCTTCCCCTGCTCAGCCAGTGCCTTCTGAGTGTCCAAACACTGAGAAAAGCTGTCAAAGAAAAGGCTTTTTAATCTTCTGTATCTCTTGAAATTGTTTTGGGAATTTCCCAGGTATTCCAAATCACACACTGAGGACCACAGATACAGAGCAATTGGGAAATGAATGCATAAGAGTTGAGACTCCTTCAGACAAATTTCTTTGTGTTTTATCCTCCACTGGTCCAATAGGAAAGGCACTACTATTTCTCCTGAGGTCTATTAGTGGGATTGAAAAGAACAAATTTTTCCACTGTTTTCCTTTCACACAATCAGCCCATGGAGTAAGCTATGCAAATGATGCAAATGTGTGGACATATTTGATATCTGTAAAGTAAATTGGACTGTGAAGCAAACAGCATAGTCCACTAGATTTTCCCAAAACATGAAACTACGCATCCGGACCTTGGTCTGTTTCCTATTTCAAGGAGATGTGACAATATAATAAGGTAAATGTTTGAAGCTTGGAAAGATTGTTTAGACACATCTCACAAATTCTTCTCTTCTTCCTCCTTTTTCCCACCACCTCTGCACAGTGACTTAAACACAGCACCTAAGAAGGGCATAAAAATTGGCAGAGCTATTAGAAGGAACTATTTGTTTCAGCTTTTCATGCATAATAGACAAAGTTGCATATATTCAAGGTGTGCAAAGTGATGTTTTGTATTCATATACACTGATATTGCCACATTCTAATTAGTTAATGACTCTGTCACCACAGGTAGCTCTGATTTGTGTATATTTGGTCCTCTTTCTGTTGTGCTTGGGTGGGGATTTCTGAGACTTTGACAAAGTGGCTTTTCTTGCTTATTATAACAGAATAATGATCCATTATACTCTAAAGTTCAAGACCTGGGTTGTATTTTTGGTGTCAACTATATTTAGGCATCACCACCAGACACAAATAGAACAAAGCATCATACATATATTTCCCCAAAATCATCTGAAAAACAAAATAATAACTTTTTTCCAGAATGCCACATGCCTCAGAAATTTTGTCGAGCATTGTATTGTCCCCAAACCAAAAGATCTTATATGTGTTTTTTATGACTTTATCTCTGAAATGTTTTACATGAAAGTCATTGTGACATTTTTTAATACTTCAGATGCCAAAAATAATTGTGTGAGTGTGCTTTTCACTTAATCAGTGAAGTATTTTAAATGTTTGCTTGTGCCTGTGAATATATGCTTCAACTGCATGAATATTAGTGATGCCAATGGAAAGCAAAATTAGTTTACTGGCATATTGTTAATTTTGAAACAAGCTTATTCTCCTCAGACCTCTAATAAATATAATTATCAGTGCATGATGACCCAAAGAAAAGATGCATGAGGATGAATAGTACATGTAAGAGTCGTTCTTGAACAACTATTTTTGGAAAACTACTAGTGTAGCTTGAGTCTTTGAATACACGAAGAGGTATTTCAAAGTATTGCTATGTATCTATTGTCAGAAACATTGTCAACTGAGATTCAAATAATAAGAAATTATTTGAATACTCTGTATTAGGAAATATATTTCAGTTAGCAGTGAAGTGAGATTTCATTTCAATGTACATGTTGCATGCCACTTATAATACAATATCAGTTCAGCTGGTTGTTAGTCATATTTTAGTGGACAATTTTATCTCACTTCCAGATTGGATACTAAAATAGTAAGGAAAAGAGACAATCAATGGCAGTTGCCCTTGTAGAGATCAGCATAAAGGTCTTTCTTGTAGAGTCATCAGTTTCATTTATGAAGCTCATAGGTCATGGAGGAAAGAGTCTCACAGACCAAGCTGGCACTGCATCAAAGTCCAGCGTGCAGTACAAAGATCATGTTCGCTGGAGTCAGTTAGACCTTATTTATAATCTGGTTGTGATGCTTGGTGGTTATGAGCCCCAGTCATTTACCCACTTATAATGATAATGAAAGTTAAATAAATGAGTTAGAGTAAAGCACCCAATGCTTAAAAATATTCAATAAATTTCTTCCTTTTCATTTCCTTCCAATCTTGCATATATTTGTGAAATTAATCTTTGAATCACCTATTTTGAGCTCTACTCAGTATGTCCTTATTCTTTCAGAAATTGCTGTAACCCTTGACAGCATAAAATCATTTTTAATTACCACTGCTTGAATATACCACGATTTATTAAACCGAATCTGTGCTAAAGGATAACTAAGCTGTTTACAAGGCTATTTAGAATTTCTTAATTTTTCAAACATTGCTATAATGAACACACTTTGACAATATAGTTTTTTCACATTACTTTGCCAGTACCTTGAAAGGATAAATTCTTGGATATTGTTGGTCACTGATTTGCTCAGTTGATGTTTTGATTAAAGTGAGAAAAGGCTTTCTATATGTTTGAATCAAGTAATATTCTCTTATCCATCACATTTTCTGAGTACTTGATAGAGTTACAGGCTCACTTGCTAAAACTTTTGCCGATATTGTGTTTTCTATCCTATTTAAATATTTGGTAATATGAGACACAATTTTTTAAAGAACAATTGCTTGCTTTCATTTGTTCTCTGGTTATTCATAGGGTTGATTATTTTATAGATTAATTACACTTTGTAGGGAAATATCTCCAAGTAATTTTCATGTAGCATATCCATGCTTTTTAAAAGTTGCATTATAAGAATTTTCTACATTTACAGATACAATATTTTGTGATTTATTTTAAATATTATTTAGTTATCCATTTTTTTTGTTTTTCAACTTTGAATATAACTCACCAGAAATCATACTTTTTATAAGGTTAAATTGTAAAGAACTATCAAATTACAATTTTTCTGTGCCTCCTAATGTGTTTACTATGCATTCATTCATTAAACACTTTATCTATTAGGAATTGTATGAATATAAGATGTGAAATAAAGAAATTTTTTAATTTTCCCTTTTGTGTTACATTTCAACCATCATTTTTAATCACTTTATCTTATACCTTTAAAATAAAAATTGTATTTTCAAGGATCTGAGGACTAGTATAATTTTTAGAATTACCATTAGCAGTGTTTACAGCAAGTTTGTCAGTATATTGCTTTATCAAAACAACATTTTCTACATTTATACTGTAGTATTTATTCATTCTTTTTTTAGGTGTATAAGGAGCACTTGCTATAATCAGTTACATTGACTGTAAATGATCTTGACTGTGGAAAAGATAAAAGGAAACACACAGATAAAGGTCACATGGTCCCCATCCTCACAGAAAATCCTCACCCATAGATGCCAGACCAAGAATCATAAACAAGGGAAATATAAATAAACAAGAGGATGGAGAGCCATATCTCATATTTTTGAAGATATTTCAATATGATTCATATGAAGAAAACATTTAATGTGAATCGTGAGCTACAGATGCAAAAATGATGATGTAGATTAGAGAAGAGATGGTAGATGAAGGATATATATATGATAGACTGAGAAGGCAGAAAAGTGCCAGATGTGCTCTTGATAAATAGAAACACACATTCAAGTCCATACTCAGAAAGATCAATGGCAGACAGGACTGGGGCAGGTTTTGAAGCTTGTTGTAAGTGATAGAATGAGCTCAAGTTTAATTAATTAGTGAATGGGAAATCATGAAAGGTTTTGACAAGAATGTTGATATGATCAGATTATTAATTAAAACCAATGACAATTATGTAGAAATCTCCATAGCCTGTATAGAGTCCTAGGAAATCATGAGGAGGCATAAATCACTATCGTACAATGCTTTCAATACATGGTGACAACTACTGTCCTTTTAACATTTTTTGTAAACAGAAAAATATACCTGATTCTAAGCCAAATAGATGTGAAAACAATTTGTCAATAGATGTTAAAGGAAAAAGACTTTCAATGTTTCCTAAAATTCGGTCATCTCTTTAGTTACTTGCAATATTCAGCTGTTTAGTTTAGAATAAATAATTTAAACATACTAAAATCATCTTTCAATTTAAAATATTTAACTGGTTTATCATTTTCTTTCCTTTTTAAAGAACTCACAGGTAGAAAATGAATACAAAGAGTGGAGGAATATGTCAGTTGCAGTCCAAATCCATGGGTTCTACATCTATACATTCCACCAAAAGCCTACATCTCTATCATCTCTATTGAACTGGTGCACATGGTTTTGTCTGGTCTTTACCCTCTAAATTACACAATACAACTACAATTTACATATCACTGACATTTTATAAGATAGTAGATTTAATCTACAGATGATTTATTGTATACAGAAGGAGACGTGTAAGTTATACATAAGTAGCACATTATTATACAGGATTTAAATATCCATAGATTTTAGTTTCCCCTGGGGCTCCTCGACCAATCCCCCACAGATATCAAACAATGGACATGCTAAAATCAGGACTTAATCACTTAGCCAAAAGGCCACATTAGATATGATTTCTCCAGTGGCATAAGGATTATAGCACCATCAAAATTGAGTCAGTAGAGTCAAGAGATGCTCCTACCTTTAGTTGAAACAGAGGCAATTGGCAGAAGTGAGACAACCCAACTTAACCCAAGTGATACACAGGAGTTTAAACATGAGATCAGAAATGCCCCTAAAACTGCAGAGAAGCTGCAGAGACAGGAAGGGCAGTCAAAGCGCCAGTGATGCGCAGAGAGGGGCAGAGAGGGAAGAGCCAGATCTGAGTGTCAGTTAGGAATGGAAATGGATGGAGAGAACTGGACAGGGAAGAACCAGAGATGGTGGAATGTTGAAGTGGGAGAGAACATTTCCCAACAGCCAGACAGGTGGTGCTAGGTTCCTGTTTCCAGACAGGGTTGGAATTCATTCAGAGTTCCACTTGCTGTTGCTGTAAGAAGCTTACATCCTGCTCTCTGAGGTGTGGTCACTTCCACTTGTGACAGCTGAACTTGCATGCTGAAGGGAGGCTGACTTCAAGATGGAGAAACTGTGGGAAAGCATGGGTGAAAGGAGATGAGGCCACCATGAGGAAGGGCGGGCAATGCAGTCAGCTGCGGAGATAACTCAGAGGAGACAGCAGCTACTTGCAGTCCCATGTAAGGGCACATTTCAGAGGAAATCATAAGGCTGCACCCAGCCAGGACATATAGAAGGCAGTAGAGGATGAGGGTAGAGAAAAGCGGGAGGCAGCAGGGTGGAAGACACCAATACATGCAGGAGCAGATGTCGATGACTACGAGAAGAGTGTGAAAGCAGTTTTGTTACACAAAGGACTCAGGGCAGAGCTTCAGAGCTCTTTGAGGGTGAGGCCCCTGAAGAAAGCTGGCTAAGGAGACACAAGTCGCTGTCAAAGTCAGGGATCTGACTTGCAATGGTATGATTCTAAGGGGTGCTTTCTGCAGCTCTCCTTTCTCAAGGGCTCTGATAAAATGAAGAATAAATTAGCAGACAAGGTGCTAGTGGCTGTGCATGGAGAAACCTCTCACTGTGCTAGTGTGAAGGGAAGGAGATAGTGTATAATTACTATATATATCATTATTAATATTATTACTAAGATAAGATGTTTAAACACAAAATATTAAGCACACTTCTTTGAAACGTGCATCATTTATATAATTTGCAAACACCTGGTGAATTCCTAATTACCCAACCAACGTAGTGAATTTTTAATGTACGTAATGCCAAACAGTGATAAATAGATAGTTTACTTGCTTCTCTCAACTCAGACCCCAGTGGCTGTCTTGTGCTTTTGATCTAGGAATTAAAAGCATCTTCACCAATGCTGCCAGTTTCTAAAAGTGAACTGTGGTGCTGAACTTAGTGCTGATTCAGGGAGGGGAGAGAGCCCCGTGAAGATTCATTGGTGTGGGAGAGGGACTCATGCTCCACAAGGATATGGTGCAAGAAATAACAAGAAGAGCAAATGTCAGGAAAGGTCTCTAAAGGAGGAGGGGGAGGAGCCAGAAGGGCTGTGATGTGAGGGGAAGACTAGATGCAGGGTCAGACTGGAACTGTGAGCAGCAGCTACAGTGGTGTAGTGTCCTACACTTTGAAGACGCCGTGTGGCCTGCCTAGGATGGAAATGAGTGAAAGCTCCCTGGAATCAGTCCTACCTCAATTCCCAGGGAAAAGCATGTACACACAATGCTGGCTTTATTTTCTCTTTATTAAACCCTAGCAGTGTTCTGACGTCAAGGAGTCTGCATCCAACTGCAAGAAAACACCCTTTCCAATTGCTTTATACCTAATTAATCAGGTAGTTGGTGATTTGAGAAGTTAGCATTCAGAAAAGACACTATTTCTGGGGAAACAGGTATGTAAAATATTTGCATTTTTCTGTGTCTTACATTGTCACCTCAGATTTTCTATCATAAGAAAGGCATCTCCAACATGTGCAGTTCACACCTACCAGATCTACTCAATGTGACCAAGTTGCCAATATAAAATCTGGACACCCTTGCCAGCTACCCTGCACTAAGTTGTTTTGATGTGACTATAAAACCAATCATACAATATAACCATGCTGAATATAAGAACTCAAATATAGTTGGATATGGCGACACAAATCCCACTCTGTGATTCACTGCTCTGATCTCCTTCCTAACAATGTCAGCTCCTTTGCATAGATGTCATTCTGTCTCATAGAGAGCAGTTCTATTTTTTTGCTTGTGCTCCCATTAACAGCAGTCATTAATTTACTGATACCCTGTCTATCAGGCCTACATCAACTTGATTAGGGCTGTTATCCTAATCAAAAGGCTGATAATTAAGACTATCCATCTGTACAGTTCTAAGTGCTAAGATGAGTTGAAGATCCTAATTAAGATTATTTAGGTGTTACTTAAATGCCATCATTTGATTCAGCTAATCATACCAGCAGGTACATTAGATTTGCATTAATGTACTGCTGAAGTCGGCAGCTATTTAGGCAGATCAAAAATGTAGATTGCAGACACTATTTCAAATGACGTTATTGGAAAGTGATACTGAGACAATACATTACAGTGAGCAGGAGGTTAGAACAGCTTAGGTTATTTCAACGTTTCTTGATTTCCTTTATGGTAATGAGTGGAGTATTTAAAATAAACAGCTATTTATTGAATTTGTTTTGTATCATTCTCGCTCTTGCACCGTCTCACACCGCGAAATACAGCCCCACAGCAACTCGTCTTTTTAGCATTTTCCACTTTGTCAATTATACTTACTGAGGCATTGGAAAAATCTCTGTAAGCTACACTTCCTAAGCAGAAATATTTGGGAATCATATAGTGGGATTTTTCTCCCAAATAGCTCATGCTTTATTGAAAATAAATAATGAAAGAAATTTTGTTCTTAATATCACATTAATAACCAATTTTCTCTAATATAAATGATCAAGAAAATTGCGATGGTAAACTCTGACTTGTTAACATTTTGTTTTTTATTACTTTGTCTTAGACTAATGGAACATACAAAATATAATTTTCTGTTGCAATTCTATAGCTATAAAGCAATAAAATGTGCTCATAGAAGCTATGCCTATGCTGGATATGGCTTCCAAATTACTCTTCTCCAAATTGCGATGACAAATAATGCCACCGTGTGATCATTAATTGCAATATGTCTCCTGGACTGGAGTCAGAAAGGCCTAGCAGATTAATGAAGAAAAATCCCACATGTTGGTGTGTCTATTCCTTCCTCAATGGATGCTTAGGTTTGTTCCAAATCTTGGCAATTGAGAATAACATTGTAATTGCACATGGGATTGCAGATATTTGCAGTCATTTATTTCAATTTTTAGGCAGATATCTAGAAGTAGGGTTACCGGGGTATATGGTTGGTATATCTTTAATTTTTGGAGGAAACTCCACAATGTTTTCCATAGCATTTGTATCAATTTACATTTCTGTTAACAATGTGAAAGGGTTGTTTTTCCCATGTCCTTGCAAGTACTCGTTACCTTTTGAGTTTTTCATAATTGCTATCTGGGCAGGTATGCAGTGCTAGCTCGTGTTGGCTTTGATCTGTGTTGCCCTGATGATTAGTGAAGTTGTTTTGAACATTTCCATCTACTTTGGGCCATTTGTTTGTCTTCTTTGGAGAAATATCTATTTTGGTCCTTTTAATATTTTTAACATAACTATTATATTCTTTATTTTATTTACTTTATATTTATTATATTTATTTTTCTTGCTATTGAGTCATAGGATTTCTTCAAATCAAATTAGGATTTGAAAATTTCCATTCAGTAGATCATTTTGCTGATCAGATATTCCTGTTTGACAAAGTCCCACTTAGCTATTTTTGCTTCTTTTTTCTGGCTTGTGATTTTGTTGCCTGTGTTTTTGTTCTTACGTAAAAAAAAAAAATCACTGCCATGCCCAATCTCATGAAGCTTTCTCCCTGTGTTTTCTTTGGAAATTTTAGTTTTGTGACTTACATTGAATCTTTAATCCATTTTGAAATAAGTTTTGTGCATTGGTTAAGAGTAGGGTCCAATTTTGTTCTTTTGCACATAGATATCCAGTTTTCTCAATGCCATTGATTGAAGAGAGGGCATTTCCCCACTGTGTGGCTTGGGGTCCTGGTCATATATTAGCTGCCTATATATATAAGTGGGCTATTGATGGCTCTATTGCCTGTTTTTTCTATTGCCAGTACTGTTCTGCTTTAATTACTGTAACTTTATAATGTAATTTGAGATCGAAAGGTGGGATCCCTCCAAGAACCTGGCTCAAGATGTCTTTGGATATTCTGGGTCTTTTGTGCTCCCATGCACATTGATTTTTACTTTTTGAAATGTGTGATTAGAATTTTTATAAAGAATAGATTGAATTTGTGAACTTCTTGGATAGAATGAATGTCTTCACAATTCTTTCCATCCAGTAAATAAAACATCTATTTATGTATAGCTCCTTAAATTTACTTCATCAATTTTTGTACTTTTCAGTGTATACATCTTTCCTCTTTTTATTTTTTTCTAAATACTATGTTCTTTTTTATGCTACTGCTACTGTTTCATTTTATTTCTGTGAATTTGTTGTTCCTTGTGACTGCTAATGGTACCCACTCGAGTGGATTAAGGAACGCCTACCAGATGGGGTGTTTCTGTTGGTTGTTTTCAGAGATTGCCGAGTAGGGAGTAGGCCACCGAACTGAGGTACCACCCAACAGACCTGCACCCTGGACGGAATAAAAGAGGAAAGGGGAAATCGGAGCACAGTAAAGCACTCTACTCTGCTTGACCGGGTGCATCTTTTGTGGCCGTCACCTGTGGACCTCAGACTTGATTGCTATTCATTATGAAAAGCTTGCTGAGTATTCAAAATTGAGATTAAGAATAAATATAAGTTGTAAATAGGGATTCAGATATAAAATATTACAATAGTGCAATTGATAACATGGTCTTTATTTATTGACTGTCTTCTATACAGTAAACAGGGAACATATACTATTAGTTTTACTTTTAAGCATTTTACATAAAATGCGATTAACTCTCAGGGGAGCACTCACATATCCAAGGCCACAAGCTAAGTCCTGGTGTCTGGGGCCCGGGGAATGATGTGTTTCTTGCTTGCAGAGTAAGGACAGTGATGCCTGCTTTGCAGGGGTGTTTGAAGGCTCGAGAGTCTGTTTCCTCACTTTCTTTCCCTCAAAAATTCTCCTCCTATACTCTTTCTCACCTCAGTAGATCACAACTCCACTCTCCCACTTCCTTTGGTTAAAATCTTTAGTGTTTTTTCCCTCACTCCACAATCAGCCCAGCAGCACATCCTTCTGGCTCTAGTTTCTTGATGCTTCCACAATCCTTCCGCACCTGGTTGTGCTGCTGCTGCTGGTGCACGCAGAGAAGCCCACGCCTCTCTCGCCGGGGTGACCGCGGTCATCTCCTAACCAGCTCCAGGTCTCTGCTCTTCCCGGGAACCTCTCACCCATCCCGAGCCTTTTCAGCTAAGGGGTCTCTAAAAATACAAATCAGTTCGGGCCAGGCCTGTGCTCTTGAGCGACTTCCCAGTGGTGGAGTGAAGATGTTCTCAGTCTCCTTCTGACACCAACCCTGACCCCGGGAACCCTCATTCCAGGACCTTGGGAAACTCAGTCCTTGAGGATTTTCTCTTTCTAGTTTAGGGATGAGAGATCAAGGTCAAGATGGAGGCATAGAAAGGATCTGTGCCCTGGAGCCGCTCCCAGCACGGAGGGAAGGAAGGGAGGATAAATATTCCAGCCTCTCCCGCTCCCAGGTGAGGCCACCCCAGGCTTGCGGTAAGCAGCCCCCCGGAAGTTCCGGCTGAGGGGGATCCCGTGCCCCCCGAGCGATGACCTGCGGGTGAGTCCACCCCATCTCTGCTCCTTTCTCTCTCTGCCCGCTCTGCAGCTCCTTCTGATGTTTCCTAGAAACTCTTCCCACACAGGCTCCTTAGTTTCAAAGTCTTGCCTCCCTCAGGCACTCTGAATTGTCTACTCATCTAGCCCAGAAAACGTCTTAGAAAATTAAAATCTCCCTCAAAGCGCATTCCTGTCCACACTGCATGCATTCCCTTTCTCTCCTTCTCTCCTGCCTTCCTTGCTTCCTTCCATCCATCCATCATTCTTGTACTGCGGATTGAGTAAAGGACTTTTGTACTCCATCTGCAGCCATTTTAAATTTTTTTGTTTTGAGCTAAGCCCTCACTAATGCTTAGTTGCCCAGGCTGGGCTTGAACTTGGGGTCCTTCTGACCCAGCCTCCCGGAACGCTGAGATGATGGCATGCACCACGGTAGTGGGCAGTGACTGTTATTCTTCTTTCCTATAAACATTCCACTCACCTCACCGTCTTCCTCCTGTACCCGAGGGGTTTCCATATTTCACAACCCCGGCACTTGCTAGTTCCCTTGTGTTCAGCTTTTTCGTATCTACCCCTTTTAGTTTGTCTCTCTCTGATCAAACTCCTACCATTCACAGTCACTTGCTATTTCTCTTATCCAGTTGTGACTCTTTTAGCCTTTAAGACCACTTCATACCCTGTATATTTGATTATTTTTAAAATTTATCTTCTCTGTATACATAAATCAAATGATATTAAAGAGCATAGTATTATCTTTGCCACTGGATAACAATAATCAGTAAAGCATACAAAGTAGTTACTCAATTGGATCAAACTAGTTAACTTTCTAAAGTTATTATTCTCTTATTGATAAAATGATGTAACTGCCTCATATATATGAAGTGGCCAAAGGAAGATGTTTAGTCTTCTCATCAATAGTTCTGTGTTGTTTTATACATGAATCTACTATCTTATCAGATTATTAATATAGATACTGAAATAGAAGTAGAAATATTTCCAACTGTAAGGAATGTAAACTATACTGGTTACCTTATGGCAGAATGTCCAGAAGTAAAGCATATGGTCAAATGAATTTAACACATAGCTGTAGTGTGGAGAGATTTTTCCAACTATCACACATGAATTAGAAGGTTGTTCAGTTCTAGAAATGGTAAGAATGACCAAGTTCATGAACATAATGGACCAGTATAATGTAAGACTTAGGGAAATATAATTGGAGCTATTGTATGTCATATGGAAGAGACCAGATGTGTTGGGAATAGATTAGAAGAACTTATTAGAAGAGAAATGGACAAGACTAAACTTTCTTAATTTTCAACTTTTTAAAAAATCTTTTTAATACAGAACATTGCAGAAGTAAAAACAGCCACTAAATTAACAAAACAACCTGAAAGGGGACTTTGATAGAAACAGGTATTTCAGAGTAACTTACTTGGTGATTTACAAAAGGGACGAGAAATTCTTATGAATGTGACCATTCTTTACTTCGCATAGATCCAGCTACTGAGAGTGGATGGTTTTTACAATGTACATTCAATTTGAAAAATCAAAAGAGACAGAGCTGAGGTATGGCTATAGCTATCATCCTTTTATTATTTTAAATTTTGTTTTTTGTAATCATTGGTTATCAGAATAATGATCCCGAAGGACTCAAATAATACTAGTTGAAGTACTTTGTGAAGTAAATTCCTGATCACGATGATTTATACAATATGTTGAATTTATCGTGGACACATCTTCATTTATCATTCATACAAATATTAGAAATTATATTGTACTACAACACACAGAGAGACACATACACATGCACACAGGCACACATGCACCAGCTTGATGAATTTGAATAAACTGAACACATCTTCTGGAACCAGAAAGAGACTATCAGTCATATTCTAGGAACCCCTCACCCATACCCACATGAGGCAAATTTGCAGGTAAACGACTTACATCAGCAGAGGGTCATGTAGGCATTGTGTGGAGACAGGTGGGAGATAGCTCAGGCAACTGGAGATCAGTAGCTCCTGCTACCCCACACGACTAATTCTGCGATGAGTGCTTGGAGTCCTCCCTGTAAGCTTCTACTCCAGTGTGTGTCTGCATCATTCTCATGGTTCTGTAAAGTCTCCACTGCCCTCGATGAGCCTAACTAGCTACAGTACAGTCTGCTTCCTGTTGCCCAGAACCACACACTAAAAGAAAGTTTAATCTTCTCCATGGAGACAAAAGCTCAAAACTTATTGAATGATATTCCCACAAATTAAAACAAAACAGAAGACTCTCAAGAAAAATTTCAGTGGAAATCTAATGGACGAAAAAGTCTTCACTAAAAATAGAGCTCTGAGATACACCTAGACACAGTCAGCTATGAAGCCACCCATTCTGAATGTCCGAGTTGAGTTGAGTTGTCCCCAAATGCACTTCTGCAGTTTCTTACCCCAATATTTCAGAACCTGACTATATTTCAGGAAGGGTCTTTAAAGAGGTCATTCAAATGAAAGGAGCCCCCCAGGGTGGGCCTTAATCCCGTAAGACTGCTGTCCTTATCTGAAGAGTACATTTGGAAGGAGACACAGGCTGAGTGGAAACCTTGTGGTGACACAGGGCAGTGAGGGTGAATCTTTCAGAGATCCAGTGTCCAAACTGCGACCCAGAACCCACTTATTAATCGAAAAGGGCCAACACCGCACTCAAACCTGAACACTGAGGTTTTCATTTAGAAACAACAAATATTATCGGATGCTCTGCTGCTGGGGTGACCTGGCTTGTACGCCAACAGAGACGCTGAGAAAATCAATTTCTATTGTTAAGACACATACTCTGAGAAACCTTGTTACAGCAGCCCTGGCTGACTAATGCAAAGGGCTAGAACGTTCGCAGATGTCTACCTGCATGTAGGACTTCCGGGCGAGGGGGTCTGAGGCATACAGATCTCCCCCAGCTGAGCAAAAATTTGATGCATAGAAAGATAGAAAAACAATTTTCACTTGATCAAGCCAACTTCCATTATAATGCAATTAAGCTGGGTCACTCTGGAAAATGAAGCCAGAATACAAAGTGAAAACAGCTAAGTACAGAAACTGAGAATTTTAGGAGCAGGTGTTTTATATGTAGTGTATGGAACTCCAGTACCAAGATTCCAGAAAACTATTTTTTCAGTCCCTTTGTTCAAGAAGGAGAAAAATATATATCATCATCATATTAACTTGGCAGTGTCACATGGACTTACAGTTTTAAAAATATGTGACTATGTGTCCTTTATTTGTATTATGTCATCCAGCATGCAGAGGATTATAAAGTTTTATGGGTCCCCTTACAAGGTCCTGAGTGCAGGATTTTCACATTGTTTTACACATATTGATAGCACCTGATTACTTAAAACTGGTGTCAAGTTAATACTAATGTGATGAGCTGTAATTGCATATAAAAATATGAATTTGAATATGAATAATTTATTAAAAACTTACATTATTTAGTTGATAAAATAATTTAAAAACTTAAGTAAAGAGTTGAATCATGGGTGTTATTTTTACATAAACTCTGAATGAGCAGAAATGTGTGTTTATTTTTTACACAGATTGAGCTCTAATCCAAATTCATTTACTTGGATACAAAAAATGCATATGATTTTGAAAAAGAAATATTCTTGCAGTTACAGAGGCATTTTGGATAATTTACATTAGCTCCTCAGTGTAAAGGCATTTGCTTCAGAGGGCATTTTTTGGAAAAATTTTATTTGTGTCAGCTAAAGTATATAAGGCAAGGGCTCGACTTGAGAATCTCATCTTTCGGACTGTTTCTGGCTGCTTTGTCTGACTGTTTACCTTCCCAATTACCTCCTGGTCTGTTAGTTACCTTCCCTGTGGTCGCCCTCAAGAGTTCTTCTGGGGCCTGGTATTTGCACATGGAATCTAAATATTTGCAAGAGTTCTTGCCCCTGCTCCTTCCTCCTTCGCTAGCAAAGACAAACATCACTTAGTCTCTGACTCTGCCACCAGCGTGGAGGGAAAGCTAGCTGATCTTTGGGATTTCTGTTTATTTATTCTGCCAACAACATCCAATCTTCTGCAAGGGTCACTGTTTATTCAGTCGCTCACCAGCCACTGACAGGGCACTCATACATGACAGGCACACAATCTGGACTTCCACAGACAATCCCAGCAAGTGCAGGTGACTCCAGGATCGACCCCAGGAGGAAGGAGGAGGGTCTGGCCATGTCACAGCTGGTGGTGCTGGGGTTGGCGCTGCAGGGAGAGGCAGAACACAGAGATCTTCTCTTCAGCCTGTAGTAAGTGAATGTTTTTAAAATACACAACTGGAAAGGCCTTTGTGATCTTATACATGTGCGTTCAGGAAACAGCCACCATGATCAAGGCAATGACTCAGAGATTCCTTGTGCATTTGATAATTCCTTCCTCCTCTCTTCCCCTGAGACACTGCCTGCTGCCCCAGGGAAGGACAAGCTGCCGCCGCCACTGAGCCTGGCTACAAAACCAAGCATTTCTGTAAAAATGACATCATTCATAGAATTGTTTTTTTTTTTGTATTAAATTCTTTTATTGGTACATTGTAGGTATACAACACAATTACATTTCTCATTGGGAATTGGACTTTTACATAATGCATCTTGGTTCTTATTTTTTCCCCATTCCTAGCCCTCCCTTCACGCCCTCCACCCTTCCCTATTTACAAAGACTTTATTTCCATTTTTTCCATTTCGCAGCATTTTTCCTTTCCCTTCTTTCCTTTCCCCTACCCCTCCCATTACCCCTACCCCTTTGGACCCTCTCTTCCTATTTGGCGTTATCAAATATTCATTCTAATCATTGGCACATTTTAGGTATACAATGTAATGACATTCATCATTGGAAATTTGCACCTTTACATAGTCTCTCTTGGTTCTTATTTTTCACCCTTGCCCAGCCCTTCTTTCAACCCCTCCATCCCTCCCTATTTACAAAGATATTGTTCCTATTTTTCCATTTTCTCATATTAATCCCATTCCCTTCTATCCTTTCACTAGCCCTCCCACTTCCTTCCCCTTTGCCCCTTTTCTTCCTATTTCACATTACCTATTATACATTTAATCCTTATTTACACTTTCAGTTTCTCACACCAGAGAAACTATTCGGTATTTACATATGTGTGTCCTATTTATTTCACTTAAGAGTATCGCCTCAATGTGCATCCACTTAGCTATAAATGTCTCTAATTTCTCATTTTTTATGGCTGAGTAGTACTCCATTTTATAAAAAAGCCACATTTTTTTTATCCAGTCTCCAGTTGATGGGCATTTGGGCTGTTTCCAAGTTTTAGCTATCACAAACTGCACTGCTATGAACATGGGCACACATATATCACTGTGGTATGATTCTTTTAATTCTTTGGGGAAGATCCCTAGCAGTGGTATAGCAGGGTCAAATGGGACTTCCAGTCCTAGTTCTTTGAGGTATCTTCATACTGATTTCCACAGTGCTTGCACCAGTCTGCACTCCCACCAGCAGTGGAGCAGGGTTCCTCTTTCCCCACAGCCCCGCCAGCATTTGTTATTGGTTGATTTCATGACAGCAGCCATTCTTTCTGGAGTGAAGTGGAATCTCAGAGTTGTTTTCATTTGCATCTCTCAAATGACCAGTGATGTTGAACATTTTTTCATGTATTGATTTGCTATTTCTACTTCTTTGTCTGAGAAATGTCTGTTCATTTCAGATGCCCATTTTTGGATTGGGTCTTTCAGTTTGGGAGGTCTGATCTTTTCAAGTTCTTTATAGATTCGAGATAGTAGACCTTTGTCTGAGGAAGAGCAGGTGAAGATTTTTTCCCACATTGTGGGTTGTCTCTTCACACTGCTGGTGGTTTCTCTTGCTATGCAGAAGCCTTTTAATAAGAAGAGATTCAATTTGTTGATTGTGCTAGTTCAAGGGCAACTGAGGTTTTGTTCATAAAATCTTTTCCTACACCGATGTCTTCAAGGGTTCTACTTAACCTCTGTTCCAACTGGTTCAGAGTTTCTATTTTAATATTTAAATCTTTAATCCGTTTTGATTTTAGTTCAGTGCATGGTGAGAGATATAGGTCTAGTTTTAATCTTTGGCAAGTTGAAGCCCAATTTTTCCAGCACCATTTATTAAAGAGGCTATCTTTCCTCCAGTGAGGGTGTTTGGCTCCTTTGTCGAAGATGAGATGGCTGAGTGTGTCTGGCGTTGTTTCTGCCTCTTCTAATCTGTTCCACTGGTCCTCAGGTCTGTTTCTTTGCCAGTACCATGCTGTTTTTATCACTGTAGCTTTGTAGTATAGTTGCAGATTGGGGATTGTGATACCCCCTGCCATGTCTCTGTTACCTAGAATTGCTTTTGCTATTCTGGGTCTCTTCTTGTTCCAAATGAATTTTTGGATTGTTTTCTCGAGGTCTATGAAGTATGCTGCTGGGATCTCAATTGGAATTGCATCAAATCTATATAGCAGTTTTGGAATAGAATTCTTTTTTAAAGTGAAGGAGAGGTCTGGTGTATTTCATTCAGAGGAAAGGTCTTATGATGCATCCAATGCATCTGTATCTATAACTCTATCTAAATAAATTATGCATATTGATGGAGTTCAGTGTGATAATTAATGTTTCTCGAGGCTATACATTTCCTCTACAACATTTGCACAATGTCCCTAGAACTCAAGCTCTTTGTTTTGATGAGTTTGAATTTGTCACCTTATTATTTGATCGATTCTACTAGACACTGTATCCAAGACATTGTTGCCTTATCCAAGGTCAGCAAGTGTTTTCTCATGTTTTCTTCTAGGTTTATAGCTTCAGCTCCTACACATAGGCACATATTCTGTTTTGGGTTAACTTGTGTGTAAAGCATGAGATATAGATGAAAAGGGCTTCTTTTTTCTTTTTTGTCCTGTGAACCAATCTCTAAATATTCATTTATTTGCAAGTCTACCAGCTCCCCTCTTGATTTCTCTTGCGCCTTTGTTGTTTATACACATAGGAAGGTCTGTATCTGCACACCTTGGTTCATTCCATGTATCTATTTCCTGTAATTGTCTCATTGCACCATGAGTACACTGTAGATTATCATCACTTCATAATAGGCCTTGACATTAAGGAATTTTATTTCCTCAACTCTTCCTTTTTATTCAAAATTGTTTTCACTGCTCAGGAAGAATTTTAAAATACGTTTGCCAGTTTTGATAAAAGACTACTAGGAGTTTGGCCTGATATGCATTGAAGTTATTCAACAGTTTTATCTATTTTGTCTGTTTTTCTTTGCATTTTGGCAGAAAATATGCACCTGCTATGAATAGGCTATTTTGATGGAATTTTTGCAATTATATTGGAAATCAATGTAAATTATGCTTCCCATGATGTATATGAAAACTTGGAATAAAAAATTGTGAGGAAAATAGATATCCACATCCAAGATGGAAAGAAACCCTTATTTAATGACTAATCATTATTTTGATAATGTGTCAGATTTTTATTTGGATGTGAAGGATTGACTAAGTGTGAGAGTTTATATTGTCTATTACTCTATAATGTAGTTTTAGGCTGCCTTGCTTTATGTCCTCCCCAAGTCTCACTGGCTATCTAACTTTTCTGATTCTCAATTTCCTCAATTTTAAAACTGAACTATTCATATGCTGAGAACCACAAAGGAGTGTTGTGTGCCTAATATTATAAAATATAGAGTGTGTGTTAGGCATGGAAAATGCCACTAATAACAGCAAGATAGTAGAGATATTTTGTTGTCTCCCAGTTAGAGAGACAGGTATCTGAGGGTTCAGCAGTGTCCTCCCCAGTCTGGCCATCACATGGGGCTGAGCCTGGAAATAACACGAGCTCAGGATCCAAGGGCTTGGAATGTGGCAGGTGCCCCAGGGCCTAGCCGGGCTGAGACTGTCCAGCAGTTCAATTGTCCTTGCCTGCAGTTCAATTGTCCTTGCCTGCAGTTCAATTGTCCTTGCCTGCAGTTCGTTAGCTTTCCCCCATCTTCTCATCTGGACCTGACTGCTAGAAAGATTTTCTCTTTATCACACTCTCAAACAATTTTATAGGTTGTGTTTGGTGCTTTTTCATGTATTTTTCATCTGGGATGTGCCCTGAGATTTATCAACCTATGGTGATCAAATTCGAAAAATTTTGTTGGCCATTGTTTCTTTATTCTTTTTCTCTCTATACCCACTTTTGAGGACTCTGATTATATACATTTATCATGTCGATGACTCCTGTATCCTGTACACCAGCAAAGCTATGACACACATGTTATTGTGTTTTTCTTTCAAGACAAAAGATGTTACTGTAGAGCTTTTTTTTCTTAACTAAAAATCAGTGTTCAGGTTTAATTGCAGTGTTGACAGTTGACAATAAATAAGTGCATTTGGGGTTGTACTTTGGCCCTTGGTCTCTAAAATGTTCACTATCACTTCCTACTTTTTCAGCCTTTTTTGTTCAACTTTTTTTCTTTTGTTTAATTAATTAATTTTATTGTTAAAATTTAGATATGCATAACGATCACACTCATCACAGGGAATTTGTGTATCTGGTATACACAAATTTGTGTATCTTGATCCTTTTTTTTTCCCATTACCTCCCCTCCCTTTGACTCCTTTCCTTTTATATAGAAAAGCTTTGTTTCCATTTTATCATTCTTTTCTTGTTTGACTCTTTTCCTTCCCCCTCCCACCAGCTCCCCTTTCCAGTTGAACATTTTCTTCCTATTTCATAATAACTATTATACATTTTGGTCCTTATTTACACATTGAGTGCCCAACACCAGAGAAAGAATGTGATATTTACACATGTGTATCCAATTTATTTCATTGCAGAGTATGGTCTCAAGGTGCATCCATTTACCTAGAAATGTCACAAGTTTATGGCTGCATAATACTCCATTGTATAAAATAAAAGACCCACATCTTCTTGATCCATTCATTGGTTGATGGGCATTTGGGCTGTTACCAAAATTCAGCTATTATAAACTATGCCACGATAAACATGGGCACACATATATCACTGTAGTATGATGTTTTTAATTCTTTCAGGCAGATACTAAGAAGGGGATTAGATAGGTCAAATGGAACCTCTAGTCCTAGAGCTTTGAAGAATCTCCACTGATTTCCATGGTGGTTGCCCCTGTCTACACTCCCACCAACATTGGAGAAGGGTTCCTTTTCCCTCACAGCCCCATCAGTATTTGTTATTGGTTGATTTCTTGATAATAGTCATTCTTTCTGGAGTGAGATGGAATCTCAGTGTTGCTTTAATTTGTATCTTTTGAATGACCAGTGATGTTGAACATTTTTTGATATAGTTTCTTGCTGTTTGTACTTCTTCATCTGAGAAATGTGTATTTGGATGCCCATTTTTGGATTGGGTCTTTAATTTTGGAGAGTCTGCTGTTTTCAGTTCGTTATATATTCTAGATATTTAGGGAAGATCTAATGCCACTACACCTCAAACTCTTTAATGACATTGAAAGGGAAGTGATACTCCCAAAGTCTTTCCTGGAAGCAAGTATTACCCTGATGCCAAAACCAGAGAAGGATCCAACCACAAAAAAGAACGATAGGCCAATCTCCTTAATGAGCATAGACACAAAAATCCTTACGAAGATACTAGCAACAGAGTGTGGCAAATGATCGAGAAGATTATACATCATGACCAAGTTGGACTCATTCCAGGGATGGAGGGACAACCCAACATACACAAATCAACAAATGTGATAAACTGTATCAACAGAGCCAAGGACAAAAATCATATGATCTTCTTAATAGATGCAGAAAAAACATTTGACAAAACCCAAGACCCATTCATGATAAAAATTGCAATATATGGTCTTTATCTCAATCTGGTAAAAGCCATCTATGACAAACCAACAGCCAACATCATACTAAATGGCCCAAAACTGAAAGCTTTCACTCTAAAATCAGGAGCAAAAGAAAGTTGTCCACTGTCACCACTCCTGTTCATTAGCCAGATCAATTAGACAAGAGAAAGAAATAAAAGAAATAAAGATAGGAAAGGAAGAAGTTAAATTATCGTTATTTGCAGATAACATGATACTCTACATAGAAGACCCAAAAAAATTCCAGCAAAAGACTTTTGGATTTAATAACTAAATTCAGTCCCATAGCTGAATACAAAGCCAGCACTCAAAAAAAAAAAAAAAAAGTAGCATTCTTGTTCAACTTTAATAGTTTCTGTTTTGCCTTCACTTTCAGTGTACTTATCTTCTTCAAAGTTTAACCTGCTGTTAATCTAATCCAGGGTATTTTTCATCTTTATATGCAACTTGTATATTTTTTGCATCTTTCTTATCTTTTCCATTCTTTTTAAGCTTTTGTAACAAGGGGAACGGGTTATAATAACTGACGTTCTTTCCTACTCATTCTACCATCTGCATCTTTTACTCTGTTTGCTTCTTGGCTATTTCTTATTATTGGTTGCATTTTCTTACTGTTTTGCATACCGGAGGGTTTTTTTTTTTTTAATTTCATAAGAGATATTCTGTGTTTGAATGTATTTGTATTCTTATAAATATTCTTGAACTTTGTTTTGGAACACATTTATTTTTCTTAGAACAGGTTTGTTCCCTTCAAGCCTTGGTTGAAGCTGTTTGGAAGGACCTGAGTAGTTGCTCAGTAGGACTAATGTTTTCCATCTACTGATACCAGCCTTTCGAACTACTCTACCTTTTAACTCTGTACTTGAACTACTCGGTTTATCCACTCAGCCTGCTGGGGCAGACACTGTTCTTACCCATCTGTGAGTTCCAAAGTGTTTTCTCTCTTATCCATTCCAGTTTGCTCTTTCATCAGACTTTGATACCTTTCTTTCTCAAATTCAAAGATCAGAACTCAGCTGAATATTCAAGGGGGGCTTTCTTCGATGTTCAAAGCTTTTTCTCTGCAGTTCTCTATTCTGTTCTTTTCCCTGTGAGCCAAGTCACCCCGTCATTTCTACTTCTCACCCCTGTAAATTCAACCTGAGAAAAGCCCTGGTCTCATCTGTTCACTTTCAGCTCCATCACCAGGAAACTCTGGACAGGAATTGTGTCCATTTCGGTGTTTATCCAATTTGTTTCTCATGCTTGTTTCTCAAACATCACAGTCAGTCAGTCTGCTACCTAATTTCTTAACAGTTCTTCTCCAAATTTTGTCCAGTTTTGTGGTGGTGCTGTTTCCCCTGGGGGAACAGTAGGGTCCCTGCCAGATCATCGTGTTCAGTACAGAAGCCCTCTCATCCTGTGGGATTCATCGCACTCACCAAATGCCACATACACTGGAGTTCAAATGCCAGGCACACATAGCAACTTTCCAAAAAGTGCTTTCCTTCCATTTGTCCTGCACAGACGTTCATATTCAAAGTGCTGTTTTTCCACATTGCAATTGAGGTTTATCAGCGGTAGTTGTGTATGCATGGAGCCCTCCTTCGAATCTCTGCGGTGTAGCCAACACTGGGCCCCAAGTGTCCCTTTCCAGCCTTCTCTGGCCGCCCACTATGCTATGCTGCCCAAACCCACCCAGGCCACATTGCCGGCCACAGCTTCTGCTCCCATGGCTGTTGGCTCCTGGCATTCTGAGTTCCCCATGCTCTGTATCTCCACCCCCCATCCCCACATGAAACCTTTGGTTCCTCCACAACAAAAAAATTCCCAGAATACAATACATTCCTGCAATGCAAAAGTTATACCAGAAATATGGTGATGTGGGGAAAGAGTGGCATTCAGGACGCCAGCCGGAGTCAGGGTGAGCCTGCAGGCCTCCTGCAGAGGCGCTCCTGTGGGCCTGGAGCACACACAGCTCACCTTCCTCCATGTCCCTGGCACTCTCCTCCCCTCACACCTCTCTCCTGCACTTTACTGTACAGATTCTCACATCGCAAGCCTCAGTTCCTTCCCTGAAGTTCTGGGGAAAGGCAGGTTTTTGCCTGAGTTGGTCTAGGGCAGGGCTTGCAAACCATCCCCCAGTGCCTTTACCCTTAGTGCTGCAGCTCTTGCTCCATTGACTACATCTAGAAGAACAAGATGCTGTGGCACATAGACCTCCCCTCTTAGCCTGGAGGCACCCAGGAAAGGGGAAACTTCATTGTCTGCAGGAATTTTCACTGCAATGGAATAAAACAACCGCTTTCTTAACTACTGGCTCAAAGAAGAGAAGCGGCACATCTGCTTCTGCTCTGCTGCAGTGTCTGATGTGTCAGTCAAAATCTTATGAACAAGGTTCCTATTCTCAGAAATGTATTGCAACCACACCAGCCAATGGAAAATGGTAAAATATGAAAAGAACATGACCCTATCTGAGGAAAACTGACACACTTTCCAGTAATTTTTTTCAGGTAAGTGATTCCATCCTATGAAATAATTTAGCTGTTTTGTACTATTTTTGGACTTACTTAAACACCCAACATGTATTAATAAAAAGTAAAATTGCATAAATTGAATAATATTTTATAATCATTTGAATAAGAGTGGACAATTTTGCTCCAGTCTTGTTTAGATACACGTATACTTTCTTTTTACTCCAGAGGGAAAATTTTGAGTCAAAATAGATAGATACACTTTGTATCCATGCAAATACTTTGAACCCACAGCTTTCTTTTTAATTGAAATGGCTCTTGACCTTATGGAAAATGTATTCTGTGATCAGAACTCTGATTAAGAGATTATAGTAGAAAAAGCAAAGTATAGTTTTGATCACAGAAAGAGAAGATTTCTAGAGGAGAGATCAATCCTATCTAAACATTTGAAAACAAGGAATGAGTACTGGTCCCAGGTAGATGAAAGAACATTGAAATTCATCCCTAATGATTCCTAAGGCATCAGCCCAACTGTCCTGAGATAACAGGGGTCCTGGAAGCCCTTGGAGAGGAGAGGTAATGTACTCCTGAGAAGTTGGCTCATCCTCATGCTCTCCCTTGCCAGGTGCTCTGGGATGGGTACTGCGCCCCTTCCTGTAGAAACCTGAAGGGTCTCCAGCTCACTCGGAAGCCATCTGTGTCCTGTGGTCGAACTCTGCCCTCTTGCTCCCCAGGTAACTGCAAAAGGGCCTGGTTGCAAACCCAGCCAATTTTCAATGCATGCACACACACACACACACACACACACACACACACACAAACGCAAGCACGCGTGCGTGCCCATGCTTTGTCTGTGAAGATAGTCTTGGGAGGCTGCAAAGGGCCTCAACACATTTTCATGAATTCTCTCTGGATTCAACTGTGTTTCTTGCTGAGAAGTGTTCTCATGTCAAAATATTTGTATTTATTTTACCTAAACGGATGATACTGAGACATACCAAGCCTGATTTTAATGCTTCAGAAATGCATATCATTCATCCTTTATTCTTTGTCCTTGGAGTGTCTATGATTCCATAGCCCACATTAACTTGAGACTGCAACCTATCCAGTTAACCTGGCCATGCAGACATTATCACAAGGTAAGTATTCAAGGAATGCATCTCAGGAGCTACAAAAACACAGACTCTGTTGGGTAACCATGTCTTGCTAAGCTTAAGATACAGAATACATTGTATGACTGGAGGGATGTCATATTTAAGCCCACATGATACATGTGTGTTTGCTAGCACAGCCGTAAAGGGTTCAGATAATAATTTTATGTGCGTTGTAAAGTAATGGAAAGTGCAAATGAGAATATTTATTACACAGAGATCAAGTGTGCTCCTACTAATTCTTTAACTGGGTCACATTTCATATATCATCAAGATTCTTGGCAATATTTATATTACATATCACATTAGATATGTAGGTATCTGTGTCATATTTCCATGCAAACAAAAAAAACCCACACTAGCAATGGCTGTCATGGAGAATTAGAAAGATTTTCCACATGGAAGCATGACCACTAAAAGAATAAAGAGTTCTTCTATGGAGTACAACTCCCTCCTGACCTTGAAGAGAGCCTTGCTCCAAATCTGTCACAGGATTTGAATGTCACCCTCCTATTTCTGGAGGTGGCCTGGCCATCTCCTGCAACTTCTCGGCTGTGTGCCAACTGTGGTCACTTTCAGACAAGCTCTCAATGACACCATGTGCTTTTCCCAGTCACAGTGATAGTGGCAAAGACAAAGCCAAAAACATAAACGTGGTCTCACGTTCTTGTGGTGTTTTCTCCTCCCAACATGCCTTTCTCCTGTGGATTTTCTTGTTGCCATTTGTTCCATGGAAGGGTGCCTTTTTCTTGTTACTCTTCAGAGATAATGCCTGAGGTACTTCCTGTCATCGCTGTGCTACTTCCTGCCATTGATTTGCAGCCTCTTCCTGCTGTAGCTCATGCCGCACCTCAAGAATGCCCTTGCCATGCGTCTGCCTACCTGCCCCGTGGTTAAGATATCAGATCCGTAAATGGCTTTGGAAAAGAGATCCATACTCAGGCCAAATACCTATCATACACAAACTTGAAGGTAGTATGGTAAAGATGACATTTTTCATCAGGGAAGAAAAGGATAATGATCTAAGGAATAGCACTGACCCACTTGGCTAACAGTATGGAAAAGGAAAATAAAGTTGAATCCCCACCTCACAACACACACACAATAAAACTCACATGAATTAAGCATTCAAATACAAAAAGTGGAAACAGAGAATCTCTGAAATGAAACATGGGTTGAAATGTGCTGTTGGCCTCAAAGAGTTGAGGCATGAGTAAAAGGGAAAAAGTAATAAATTTGACTGCCTTGTATGAATTCTCCCTTGTAGTAAAAAGCTATAACTATTGACAAACAAATAATATGCTAATATTTATTACAGAAATATCTCCTACTACTAATAAATGTAATACATCAGTAGAAATCTGTGCACTGACCCGTTTCTGAGTAGTACTAGGAAGCCAATGGCCAAATTCCAGAAAAGAAATCACAGATAAATAAACAAAATTGTAAATGAAAACATTTACCAAATCATATTTACCTATAAAATGAGGAATTAAAATACATTATTCATTATTTACAAAACTGGGAGTGAAAACACACTCACATACAACACTGAGGTTTAAGTTGGTTCTTCAAATAGTGCAACTTGGAAACATTATCAAATGTTTAAAAATGCACATTTGAAGATAAATCAATTTCTAAGAAAATTCTGTAAGAAAAATTTACATGTATTATACTGTTTAAAATATTGAAGTGGTGAAAACAGTTTACCTGTAGAATAATTGACTAAACTAAGGCATGTTAAGGCAGATTTACCTAATAAATGATTACATAGAATATTATTTAAAATCATGGATAAAAATATACAACCTGCATATTGAGGACAGAAGTAAAATTTAAACAAAAATACTTTATAAAATCTGACCCCATTAAATTATTGGGCAGATAGTTACACATTTTGGCTGGTTGTTTAAGTCTTTTTCCTTTCTATGTCATCTTTTTTGTTAGCAGATAAGACTTTTAAAAAGATATCACACCTACTTATACATGTCATATAAATGTATGCTATAGCCAGTAACTTTAAAATCAAACAACTGAGTTACCCCTGTCCCTTCCATAAAGCTCCTGTGTTTGTTTCTGGAAGACCAAGAGGGATTAGGAACGCATTGACACAATGCTTGATTTTAGACATGGCTTCCTGGAATGCCTGCATTCCACCTCTGTCTTGACACCAGCTGTGGGCCCTCTTCATGCCCTCTGCAAAAACTAGCTTCTATTTATTCTTTACATCCTCTGTTTCTTTAGTTTCATCCATGGGTGTGTTCTTCTATGATTTCCTTAATTTCCTAGTAATTAAAATGGAAATGTTATTACCAAAGTTTAGAAATACGTGAGAGGTACAGATGGTACCTTTGTAATGGTATGTCTGGCCCCTGTTTAGACTTTAGAGGTAAAAATCAACTCATTTTTGAACTAATGAGTTTTCTCTGCTCTAAATAGTGGTCTTCTGGGATTTTGCAAGGAAAAATGTCTTAAATAAGTTTGAATTATTAGGGACAACAAACCCTGTTCCTTCACTCATTATCCACTACAGTTTCATTGTTTTCCTCCGAAAGGCAGTTCATGCAGTCATCTGTGATAGTCAGTGTGACTGGTAATTTGCACAATAGTTTCGGTCTGCATTCTTTCTTCTTTAAGACTATATTCCTCTCCTTAGATAGCTCTTTCAGCTCAATAGCTAACAGTTATTACTAAATTATCTGAAGCCTCATGACCTTGCTGTCCTAAATGATGATCTTTTCCGACAATTAGAGTGCTGGTTAAGCTATTTGTCTTGACTTGATGGCTTGGAAGCTCCCTGGGGGATTAGTAAAGGATGCTCGGTGTGTCTGGGAGGGATATGGAGATGCTAGCTGGGGTCATATATCTGGCCCCTTATATCTACCCCCTTATTCCTTCTTCTCTGATTTGCTCCCCTTTTTTCCTTCCCCGCTGTCATGAATAAAGCAGCTCTGCACCACCATACCCTTCTGCCACTGAAACCAGCTGATCATGGACTGATTTCCCTGAAACCATATGCCAAATTACATTTTTCTGCCTTCAAGTTGTAGGTATTGGGTATTGTTTCTCAGGCATGAGAAAGCCAAATAATACAATTAGCAATTGCAAGTACCAGTAAAGACTTTGCGATTTTTCCCTTTCTCTTCTTTCATTTTCCTAGGCTCAGTGAAAGTTTGAGCAAATTGCAGAGTTATTTGTCTCCTGAGATCAATTGGTTTGATTCTCACTGCTTTCTCCATTTTGTTTCAAAATTTAAAAAAAACCTAGAACTTAAACACTCATAATTAATCTGTATAATAATTGCTAAGTACATTTTGCTAAGGTATTTTAAAATGAATTTAATTTGTCAGCCATTATACCAGAAATGAATGTTACAGAGCTTCTTCTGAAAACATGATCAATGTATGGTACTCACTGCACTAACCACAAGCTTATTTTAGTGTGGCAGTGATACACACACACACATACACACACACACACACACACACACACTCTTGCTTTCCTGTGTATAATAGAAACTTCTTAATAAGAGTATTTTGCAGGAAATGGTGTTACAGAGTCTTATGAGTTATCAGACTTAAAAAAAAGTCAGGAAGGAAGCAATGGGAGTAAAGCTTGATGGGATCAAGGAAACTTGTAACTCTGTATAGAGTGGAAACCTATGGGAAATAGGCCCTCGAGCATTTTGGAGTTGGACTAGCTACTGTATTTGATATTAGAGAGCTTCTTTTATTTTTTAAATGAAGATAAATTTGAAGACTGTAATTACACTTTCTCTTTAGTGTTATATTCCTAGAATATCAGATGGAATGTCCAGGGTCACAAGAACACCTGCACAAGCTTCACACACTTCTCTGGTCATCTCCCCAGGGTGGAGAGAAGTCTGCCTGGTTCATATGTAAGAAGGTGAGGGCGTTCCATCTCTGCCTTGCTGAGGCACTTAGGTCTTTGCTGAGCTAGAATTCTTGCCTGAAGCTTATCTAAGTCTCCCTTGCTACACTTCAATTCATTGATAACTAGTTCTATGTAGTTTGGAATTTATGTGTATTTTATTTGATTCAAGGAAGTTAAAAGTGCTTATGACTATTTATCACTTCCTGACAACCTCTTGGTGTCCTGGATTTGGAATCAGAAAACATAAATTCGTCTCCTAACTTCTTCCTCATGCATTCACTGTATAATATTTAACAAGTTTTCTATCTTCTTAAAGCCTTCATTTCTCATCTCTGCCTGTGGAGTCCATTTAATGAAGTAGTAAGGATGAAATACAGTAATTCATGTAGAGCATTTGGTAAATTTGAAAAAGGAGATATCATAAATAAATGTTAGCCACTTTTAATTTAGTAAGCATCTTCAGTCAACATAGTGCTTTAAATTATTCCTCTTAAAATTTCCTTGTACAGGATTGCTTTGCCATGTCAGCGTGTGTTTCTGCAATGCTAATTTACCTTCCTATTTACAGCAGCAAATATTTTTCTGTTCATCTCTCACTTCCATCTTTTGTCTTTTCTGTGTAACTTGTTTTAAGCTTTAGGCAAGAAAGGACTCAGGTGTCACACAAACCAAGGTTAGAATTTTGAATATTCTGGGTCTATGAGGCTGGCCAGATGACGTAATCTTAGACATTAATATTAACAGCTGTAAAACAGACAACACAGTCTCTTGTAGTTGTTATATTTAATGTACCCTCCAATTCAACTTTCTCCATTCAAATTCTCTGATTTCTATTATTCACTAAGCAATTTTCAATATTCTCAGAAAGATTATTTAGACCTTTTATGTTTTCCTTATATAATTTTGTCTTTTATTCTTCCATTATTATTACAGCACACTAGGATTTTCTGCTTGGACACTAGAAGCAATGAACTTACCTCCAACGATGCCTCTTAAATTAAAGTTAACTGAATATGTGACTTCCTGGTTTCCAAATGAGGAGAGTAAAATTCTCTGCATATGCTACAAAATAATTCTTAGGAAAAATGTGTCCATCTATGTTAAAGAATATTGGGATAGCCAGAGCTACCATTTTTTTTTTTTTGGTGCTGGGGATTGATCTCAGGGCCTTTGTACTGAGCTACATTTTAAAATTTTATTTTGAGTCAGGGTCTTGCTAAATTTCTAGGTTTCCCAGGCTGGGATCAACTTATAATCTTCCTGCTTAGTGTCCCAGAATGCTGGCATTACAGGCATGGTTCACCAAATGTGGCTTTCCAAAGCTATCTATTTTCATGACACCATGACTATTAGATGTAGTCTTTTGTTCATTACCCAAATGGAAGATATAATCCTTTTATCTTTAAATGAAAGTGACTGATGTAAGATTAAAAGATGGAATTCTTTTGCATTCAATATTCTCTTTCTACCAATGCGATTATAGAATGAAAAGAAAACCTAAAATTCATTCACTCATGGAATATATTGCTATAAAGCTCAGTTTAACAGGCAATGGCAATGCTGTGTAATAATTGAATTGTGTGTTTTCTCTAAATTTATTACAGTTTAATTGGTCAGAGTGATACCATCAGTATTTTGTGACAGACTTGACTAGCCCTTGCTTCATGGGCAAAGAGCTAGCATTCCGAGCACTCACAGAGAGGTAGAGCAGTGAAGGGTGTTTATGAGATTAGTCAGTCCCTGTGAGCTTTCAAGGTCTAAGACGGGCTTCGATTGGGAAAGGAGAAGTAGTAGCTCAGTGTTTGCCTACAGAGAGGGGGATGCTGCGAATCAACAAAGGTTTGGTAGAACACGTACAGAATCATTAGCACCAGAGGATCTGTTCAGAACTGGTTTCTTCCCATCACAGGAGAAATGACAGCAAGATTCAACTGTAGTGAAATAAGAGTTGGGTATTCTGCTTGGCTAACTGGAGCTGTCCATGTGAAACCCTCTCCATGGGCCCCGCCGAGGTGAACGGGGTGTGAACGGAGAAACGTGGCAGCTAAGAGTGCAAGCTAAGGCACATTCATCTCTTTCTATTTATTTCAATAGCCAGAAGAGACAAAAGTGGACGAGAGCTAGGTAAATTAAATCCTCAAATCAAACTCAGCTTTGGAGCTTCACTCACCGAGAAGCCCCGTTCTGAAGAGTCAGTCTCTCAGAGTGAAATGTTTTCAGTTTAATTCTATTGAAAAAGTTTGTTTCTGTGTTCATTTTGTTTCATTTTATTGTTTAATTCTCTTAGTAAGTTGCTTGCTCTTCAACCATGAATATAAAGAGCAGGAACATTTTCAATTAAAGCATATGCTTTTTCAGCAATAAGCCCAATCCTTTGATCAACAACAACAACAACAACAAAATCTCAGTGTTTTTTAATAGGTTGCTAGTTTTACATAAGGTAGAGCTATGAATTTTAACTTCAAGGAGGTACAAAGAGAATCTCATCTGGTATGAACTGCAAACAGCATGGTGGTACAGGAACCATTGTCAAAGATGGTGTTATTCAGGGGTGAATGTAAATGATCCAGAAAAGTGGACATAGAAAATATTCTCATTTGAAGACGGCATCTGTAGTGGATGAATTAATCATCAATTGAAGTGGGAATGTCCAACTGAACTGAGTCAGGGTGGTTCTGGGCGTGGAAGACCCACCTGAGGATTGTTGCCAGCAACATAAAAAGAGAACAGGAAGGGTAGATTGCATGCTGCTGATCTCTCAGGAGAGCTTTGCTGTGGCTGGTTTTTCTGAAAGGAACTTGGCTGACTGGCATGAGACATTGCCACGGGGTCCAGACCTTGAGCTGAATTCTTCAGGTCTCTAGTACGCTGACAGATCTCTTTCACTCTTCTACATTTGACATTTTGAGTAAATATTATAAGATAAGCCTACAAGTTTATGTGTCCTGTATTAAATCTATTCCCTTGTGAACCCTGACTACAGCGATGTGTAACTTTGGGTGGTAAAATGCCAAAGAAATGGATATAAAGAGAAGCATATGACTTAACCAAGCTGTTAGTTTGGTGTGCCTCATTATCCATTTTTATTTCCATGTGGCATTGTACTAAAGTTTATAAACTGAACGTGGGTTTTTATTTATCTACCCCCCATAATCAAAATTGAACTATGGTAGTTGTTCCCTAATTATCTGAACACATATTGGTTGTATACCTCCCACTATGACTTGGAGACTCATGCCATTTCTTTATAAAAAAAGGGAGAAAACTGAAGGTTTTCTTTTGATGGCAACTTTCCCTGATGATGTTTCTATAGTCAGGACTCTTACCGTATCTTCTTCTCAGAAAGAAATTTTGGATGAAATAAGTAATGCCCAGGGAATGGGCTGACTTGGGTTGGTGAGAAAAATGGCTTTAGTTCCTTGATGCTGAAATTCATTGATTTCAAAACTTATGCAGATCACTTAATGCAGCTTTTAATTTCCTTTTTAGTTTAATTACAAAATACTTCACCATTAAGAATAGCACCCGTAACAATTGAAAATCAAAGTAATTTTCAAATTATAATTTAAGTCTCCTTGTAAGGAAACAGAATCATATTTTGGAAAGGTCTTTATAATATTAAAATAAGAATCATTCTGCTGTTAGTTTTCACCATAACTGAATATTTCCCTACTTTACTCTATTGTAGCCATGCATTATGCGTTATCCTGCCTTGGTTAAGTTTAAACTTGTTGTAATGTATCAGAAAATATAAGAATATATAAAATGACAATCCTCACAGTGACAAAAATCCTCAAAATGATCAGTGAGCTCACAGTGCAGGTTATATATGGTAAGGTTGATTTACTAAAATTATTCATATAATCCTAATTATATAATGAATCCCTCTAAAGTATTTTGTAGATGTTTCGCACATTTTAGTGAAACTCGAATTTCTTCTAAAGATAACTTATTCTTTATATTTCAATATATTTCAAATTTGTTTTGTCTAATTCAGTCTGTTTTAGGAATAAATGATGCTTATTAACTATGTCCCAATGTACAAAACTGCTGTGTTCCAAATCAGCTGTGTTCTGTGACAAAGGCTTAGAGATACTTGCAAAAGTTTGACATACAACATTTTATGATTAAAGAGTAGACAGTTAACAATAAAATGACTGAAATAATCATGCTTTCTATAATGTAAGGTAAATGCAAAGTACTAACAAAAACCAAACATTTCAAAATTTAAGGATAGTTAAGCTTTATTCTAAGCTATGACCTATTGAATGAATATTTTAAGTATATAAGGAATAAAATTACTTTGAAGAAAAACCTAACTGCTCTCTATTGAGCATGAAGTGCTATTGTATAGTTGGAGAGTAATTGCTATGATCCTGCAGAAATGTATTCATCTTTTATTTTCTGATAATGCAGGTCCTCATCTTGTGCCTGAGCAGGGCATCGCAGGCTGGAGGTATGCATGTGGAAATGCTGTCATGATCAATCTTGGCAGGAGAGGTGGTGGCTGGCAGCTCATGACACGTTGGAAAAGTTCAGTGATTCAGCTGCAAAGACAGGAAAGAAAAAAGCCAACAGAACCCCTGGGACTTGCACTTGCTGTTCTTGACCTGCATATTTTGGTTCCAGAAACAGTAGGTGGCACACAATTATTCTTGTCAACATGGATTCGTCAAACTCAGGGCAAATAAATTCAGGGCAATAAAGATACTTCTTTCTTGACAAGTTAAAATGCATTGATTTGGCAAAAAAATATGTTTATAATGTTATATAAATATATGTGCACACACATGTAGATATACATCTGTACATCTATATGACATATGGATGTATATGTACATGTGTGTATATACATAGAAAAGAAAACTGCATCAACATCTAAAGATGCCTGAAACTGGGACTCAGGTCTTAGCTACATTGAGAATGACATTGTTGTGACCTAATTGCTAACTTTTCCGCAGTTTACTGCCTTTTTGTTGTTCAAATAGAGATAAATTTCAGTATTTCCTATGCTTGCATAATACAGTGTCAGTTCCAGACTGTTAACAGCTTGTGCACATATAAATTATGGGGCTATCACTTTACAGAGTCTGGTGCGCTGCTATTTTAAGCCCTTGTGCCTTTCCCAGCCCTCTCCTTGCTGGCATGACTCTCCCAGACCCATTAGAGGGAGCAGAACTGCTGTTAGCTCACAGTGTCAGGGTGTATATTAGGAGCCAGATTGCTTGAAGCATACATATTTGATGAAGCATGCCTAAAATAAAAGGTGATAATGCTTAATAGCTTACAAAAGATGCATAAAAATGTATGGGAAGTCACCTCTGGCTGCCATAACCCAAGATTAGGAAAAGTACTCTTTGTGGATTTAAGAAAATGATTCTATAGGACTTTTCTGTATCAATAGAAAATAAATTTAGTTTCTTATTTATGTGACAAAATTAGTAATGCATGACTGAATTAAAACATAATAACAAGCATAGTTAATTAATTTTGTTTAAGCTTATGATATAAATAAATTGTTTCCAAAGAGAAAGCATGGTATGACTAATGCTTTCTGGAAAATTATTGTTTTTTAATTAACAATGTTGTATTGTTTGTTATCCTTTTTGCAATTTTATCTCTCTGAATAATTAAAAATTTAATATCATCAGAAAAGCAACTTGCTTGATACTTGTGTCCTTTTTGACATTAAAAATGGTACGTGTGAAGAGAAATATAAATCTGCTAATAAAAGTACACAAACATGCTGAACTCAGAGGTACTTCTTTTGAAAAATTTTATTGATTTCATTTAACAATGGCATTCAACTGATACTTCAAATAAATGGCATTACATTTTAGGACACATTGCATTTGCTCTTTGTAATTATTTCTCAGTTGACTATAGTTCTAATGCCACCGCTGCACAGGGCAGCCTCAGGACTGTCCTGTTGAGGGGCCTTGAAGATACATACAAAAAGTCCTTTGTGAATCAAAGGTTACATTGTGTCTCCTGCCTGTAGAAAAATCTGAGAAAATTTAGTGTTGCCTCCATGGTAAATTCCAGAGTGGATGCTGGTGGTTGTTGGGATTCCAGACATGACAATGCTCATCGTGATGAGACTGAATCACACGATGGGACTCCATACGGAGAGGGACATTACTAAGGACCATTAAGAAAAGGTCACTGAAACAGGGAAACATGAGTTAACATGAATTGTTTACAGATTCTTACCTACTAAGAAACAAAACAGTTATTTAAAAGTAATTTTCTTCTTTTCTTTGAATGAAGGAATATTGGACCCTTAAGCTCAATAAAATAGCTTCAATGCCTATTCCAATAAATAGACTTGTACCAGGAACATACATCTATCAAGTTATTTAACCATGAATTGAGATTCAAGACTTATTGCTCAAATCAGTATTCATATAACTTCAAACCTTCACAAACTAAACAGGTGGGAATACACCCTGTATTATTCTATGATGCCAGAGTGTGACATTAATGCTATTTTTTCTATTTCATAAGCAAAGTGTTCATGCATAGTCTTGATTATAGTTGCATAAAAATTTTAAGACAAACTACACAATTACTGTAGTAGAGAAATGGATTCCTTTCTAGATGGTGTTTGAAATAAATGGAGGAATGTAAGGATTTGTAGAGGTCATTTGTTTAAAACAACATTTTAATGAAAAGCATTTGTAATCGTAATTTATTTCAATTGCCACTATATACATTTTTAAAGTAAAGATAGTTAACATTTACTTTGTGATAAGATCAACATTCAATTAATCATTTGCTTCTTCAAAGCTTTGAAAGGTAGCAATTTTTATGTTTCCTATGCTTTATATTTTACCATTTTTCACTTATATAACATCTACATGCAGGCAAGATTTAAGAGAAAAAATGTCAAAAA
Source organism: Heterocephalus glaber (assembly GCF_000247695.1). Next base: position 6,400,779 of record NW_004624793.1, read on the forward strand.
TAGATTACAAAAATGATTATGATGTGGGAAACAATCTTCAGAGTAATTTGAAGCTGAGCAGAATATGCAGCACTATAAATTGTTTTGTAGAACTGGGAAAATATAGACTAAATTAATTGTGTGTGGCCACCTATGTATATACTCCTTACATAAAGATGTACCTAACATAGCTGCTTATTATTACTATTTCTTTTTCTTCTTTATTCTTTGCTGATGCCATCCAGTTAACCAATCACTAGGTAGAGTTGTTTGGTTTCTTTAAAGTCTTTCTCTTCCCTCTCTTTATCTAAAACAAGTTAAATACAGCTGCAGAACTACACAGGCACAGACTAGCTAAATTACTGATTGAGCTTTGAAATAGTATTTATGGAGAATAATGTATTAAATTATGAAAATGTATTTCTCCAAATGATTTTTCAAATACTACTTCTATATGCTTTAATTTTCAATGCAATAATGCAACAATTGCAGGTATAGAACAACCTAACCACTAACCAACAAAGAAAGTGGATTACTCCTCTATTTTCCAGGATGGATTTGTTGCCAAACCCAAATTCATTTGTTCCTGGTGGTACTGAATTCTCTCATGTGTACAAGGGCAGAAATTTTCTTGTAATGTTTTAGGTATACGTTTGCACTGCATCCTGTTTGAGTTCATTGGAGGTAGTTGGTGCATACACATAACACATCTTGATTCCTTTCTTCACCCCCTTGCCCTCCCTCCCTCCCCTTCTGGCCAACTCTTGACCCCCTTCCTTTTTAGTACATCTTTGCAATACATAACATTTACATTGCTTGTGTGGAGTTGGTTCATGTATGGAACACCTGTTCATTCCTCTTTTCCTCCCCTCCTTTGCCTTTCCCTCTATCTCTAGATCCCTTCCCTCTTTGGAAAGATGTACTTTCAGACTTCCTGTTGTCTATCTTTTACACAGCTCTTTATTTTTTGGATTTCTCTTGTGTGTCTCTGTATCACCTAATATTTGGTCCCAAGATGCATCCATTTTCCTTCAACTGACGAGTTTATCTTTCCTCATGACAGAGTAGTGTTCTATTGTGTATGAATACCACATTTTCTTTATACATTTATCTGTTGATGGACACCAAGGCCTTTTCCAAGTTTCATTTATTATGAGTTGTGCTGCTATCAACATGGGGAGGCAAGTAGCTCTGCAACCTGTTGAGTTTAACTGTTCCAGGAAAAATATCCAGAAGGAGGAGGGCTGGGTCAAATGGAATTTATAGTTTCAGGTTTTTGAAGAATCTTTGGACCGATTTCCATAGTACTAGTTTACTTTGATTGTACTAGTTTACTTTGATTGTACTAGTTTAATTTCTCACTAACATTTTAGAAGGATTTCTTCTTCTCCACAGCCTCTTCAACACTTGTTATTATGTGATTTCTTAACGATGGCCATTCTTTAAAATCTCAGTGTTTTTAAATTTGCATTATTCTAATCGTCAGCAATGTTGAGCATATCTTCATGTATTTATTGGCCATTTGTACTTCTGTAGAATCTCTATCCATTTCCCTAGCCCCCTTTTATATTGTCTTTTTTTTGGTACCAGGAATCGGCCTTGGGATCTTATACTTCCAAGGGAGTCAGTGGCACCACTGAGCTAAATCCCCAGCTATTGTGTCTTTTGTCTTGCTGGGACAATTTTTTTTTTTCAAAATCAAACCTTTCCTTCTTTTTTAAAATTAATTTTATTGGTACATTTAAGGTATACAATATAATGACATTCATCATTGGAAATTTGCACCTTTACATAATCCATCTTGTTTCTTAATTTTCCCCCTTCCCCTGCCCTCCCTTCAACCCCTCCATCTCTCCCCATCTACAGAGACTTTGTTTCCAGCTTTTCTTCTTCTCATATTAATTCCATTCCCTTCTGAGAAATAGCTTGCAAAATTTTCCCCAGTCTGTTGGTTGTTTTTTCATCCTAGTGTGTGTTTCTTTTGCTGTGCTGAAGCTTTTTAATTTGATCTGATTCTACTTGTTGATTCTTGGTGTTATTTCCTGTGTAACCAGGATTCTACTCAGAAAGTCCATGCCTATGCCTATGATTTCAAGAATTTTACCTATTTTGCTTTCCACAAGTTTGTTTCTATTTTAACATTTAGCTCTTTGATCTGTTTTGATTTTACATTAGCACTTGGTGAATGCTATGTGTCTAGATTCAATCTTCTGTATGTGCATAGCCAGTATTCACAGCACCATTCCATAAAAAGGCTGTCTTCTCTTTAGTGTATGTTTTTGGCAGCTTTGTCAAACTTCAAATAGTTGAATGTGCTTGGGAGTTTTTCTGCATTCTCTGTTTCATTGCACTGATTCTAATTTCTTTCTTTCTTTCGTTCTTTCTTTCTTTCTTTCTTTCTTTCTTTCTTTCTTTCTTTCTTTTTTCTTTTGCCAGTACCATGCAATTTTATCACAGTAGTCTTGTAATATAACTGCAGTTTGGGACACCAATGCCTACTCTGCTTTGCTGTTTTAACCCAGGATTACTTTTGCTGTTCTGGTTCTCTTCTGGCTCCAAAAGAATTTTAGAATTGTTTTCTCCAATTCTGTTAAGGGTGTCATTGGACCTTTGATTGGGATTTCATTAAACCTAGTTATTAATTTTGGAAGTATGGCCAATTTGATCCTATTGGCTCTGCCTATCCAAGAAGAGGACCATCCTTCCATTTTCTGATGTCCTCATCAATTTCCCCCTTCAGAGTGCTGCATTTTTCACTGTGAGGTCTTTTCCTTCATTACTTAGGCTGATTCTTAAGTATTTAATTTTTCTTGGTGCTATTGCAAATGGTATTTTTCCTTCATTTCTTTCTCAGTGGTTTCATTATTAGTGTATAGGAATGTTATTGATTTTTTGTGTTGATTTTGTATCTTGTATGGTAAATTGGGTTATTAATTCTAAGAGTTTTGGGTGTAATTTTTTGCTGTGCTGTTCAGAGGATCATGTAGTCTTCAAATAATGATGATTTGACTTCTTCCTTTTCTGTACATATCACTTTTATTTCTTTTAGTTGCCTAATTGCTCTTGGTAACATTTTGAGTACTACGTTGAATAGTGGATATCTTTGTCTTGTTTCTGATTTTGGAGGAGAAATTTTCAGTTTTTCCCCAGTTCATATGACGTTGGCAGTAGGTTTGTGATAAATGGCTTTTATCAGTTTGAGATAAGGTAATTCTATACCCATTTTCTTCAGTGATTTTATCATGAAAAATTGTTGGATTTTCTCAAAGCCTTTTTCTGCATCTATTGGGATGATCATATGATTTGTCCTTGGTTCTGTTTATATGACATATTACATTCATTGATTTTCATATGTTGAGCCATTTTTACACCCCTGAGACAAAGCTTACTTGATAATGATGTATGATCTTTTTGATTATTTGTTGCATTCTGTTTGCCAGTATCTTGTTGAGAAGTTTTCTATCTATATTCCTTATAAGAAATTGGTCTCTGATTTTCTTTTTTAGTTGGATCCTTGTCTGCCCAGGAGCAGGACTTGTCATATGGCTGCATAGGTTGTCCAACCACCTTCCTTACTCTTTCATATAAACTCCTTCTTGAATTTCCAGTCGCTCCACAGTCACATTTTTTTCCCAGAGAGCCACAAACCTCAGTTTCTAAATTTGCCTAAAAACTAAAATACAAGAGAAAGGTAGGACAGTTTTATGAAGTCATCCTATTCTTAAAGAAAAAAAAAATGAATACATCATGAAGCAAATAAAAATTAAAAAGTGACCTCTGTTTTTCCTTCCTGGTAATTTGAAACCTTGGGAATCGATGCCACAAGAGGTGATCAGAAAATTGAGTCATAATAATGCTGTAAATGTGTCCCAAAAGAAGGGGATTATTAGTGGTAATGTGTCTTTTATAATTTTAAAATTTTAATACATTTTTAAGATTTTATTTAAAATTATTTCCACTTCATGAAGCAGTTCTGGGTGACTGCTTCTGTGAGTTTCCCTTGGGGGCCCACCTTGATGCTCTCAGACTATTCAAAAGTTTTACTGCAGTTCCAGTCAAATAAAACCTTGAGGGCCGGGGAGGTAGCTCAGTGCCACCACTCCTGCCTGGCAAGTGCATGGCCCTGAGTTTGATTCCCAGTACAAAAAAAACCACAAACAAAACCCTTACCACGGGGTCGTCGTTCACCTCAATGAATCTAACACAGCCTAATCTCAGCCTCCTCCCCAAAAGCTAAAAAGACCATGAAAGGTAAATTTATTGAAACAACACATGACGTTGAGTCAGCTGTGATGGTATCAATCCTGCTGAAAACACTCAGGAAAGACGACAGACATTCTCAGAAGGCGGTGAGAACAATGGAATGAGAGCGCTCCAAGCCAGAGGGGCTCCTCTGATGGAGATTAACTGGAATGTGTAATTTACAATATCAACTTCTGTAACTTAAAAATTCACCCTGTGCTTTGATTACACAGTGCGATTCTTTCTCTTTTACTTTTCCAAACTAGCAAACACTTAACTGTCACACATATGTTCAAATCGATAGAGAAGGGAGGCAGGTGACATACGATCCATGCTCATCAGCTTTGGAACATTTTTGCAAATATGATGATCTACATTAAGTGATACTGTTAATCAGTTTCCATTTATTGAGAGCTGTGAATCAGTTTTCTTGCTTTATTTCTACACAACTGTGAGTAAAGTATTTATTTTTACAAAGATTGATAAGTAGACTATTAGGACTCAGTGTTCTGCAACTGGATACACATAGAATATGGAGAATAATGTCAATGTTATGAATAAGGAAAATAATCTAAGGGAAGGGCAGTGGAACAGGGATTGCAAAGGTTAAGTGAGAAAGAAATAGTAATGAAGATGGTGAGGGGAGACTCCTGGACAGGAGAGTGTGGAGCAAGGACCAAGCACAGAAGTTAGCCAGGGGACAGGAGAGACAGTGTGGAACAAACGGGATGGACCTCAGGTAGGTTATGCTCAGTATGTCCAAGGAGCAGTCAAGAGGCCATTGTGCCTGAGCTGGCTGAAGTGTCCAAAGGGGGAAGAAATTAGAGATTTAGTAGAAAGGACCTTTAGTCTCTTACACATCTGGGCGAAGCATTTAGCTTTCATGAAGGTACGAAGTGAGAAGCTACAGGAAATGTTGAAACTAGGACCCAGAAACAAGAAAACATTTGCTCAAGACAAGAAAGCAACAAAACATGGAGGTACAGCCATTCAATCACATGGCATATGCACAAAGCAAATCTTACTTGGAGGAGACAAAAATATCAACATACCCAATCCCAGTGTTATACCGGAGCTGCAGAGGAGAGAACTGACTATGGCTTACCTTTCAGAAAAAGCTGCTTATTGGAAAGACACTACTGACAAGTTCTTGAATAAAGTCTTCCTTCTGATAAGAGACCAGCTTGACTTACGTCTAATACCATGTCAAGTTTTGTAGAAAATGGCTCTAGGAAAGAAAGTATAGAGAGAACAAATGTAGAACACAAAAATGCTTGATTTTTCAGTTGGTGGGAAATTCCATGGCATTACGAATAAGGAAAGGATTGGTTTGCTGAAGGAGAACCTTTTAAGGGAGAAGTCAATTTTTTTTTTTTTTTTTTTGGGTACTGAGGATTGAACTCGGGTCTTTGTGCTTGCACAGCAGGCAGTGAAACCACTGAGCTAAATCCCCAGCCCAAGGAGAAGCTTTTGATGTTGGAAAAGGAGTGGTTTGAACTCTCGTTCTCAGTGGTTAATAAGAGGGCTAATATAAAAGAAAGGGTGCGCAGGGTGAAAATCAGTTGTGATTAGTGCAGTTAGTAAGAAGTCTCCCTTTTCTTAAATCTCTCATTTGTCAAAATAGGTATCTTCCCAAGTCCCTCGCGGTAGGAGAGATACAAAATTTCTCTCTTACTGGTTTCAAAAATTTTGAAAATTTATTCATTGTCTCCTGTTCTACTCTCTTTTGCATTAGTTTCTTCTTTGTGTGACTCTGTTTCTATAACATTTGTCCTGCGTTTTTTCTCACCACAGATCCAGTGATTCATACTTTGATGGTGACATTTCTTTTTGGTCTGAAGTCTTCTGTGTGGAAGGTCATGGCAGTCTTATTTATCTATCTATCTAACTATCTATCTATCTATCTATCATCTATCTATCTATCTATCATCTATCTATCTATCATTGAGATGGGGTTCTCTCTATGGAGTCCAGGCTGGCCTCAAATTCACAGTCTTCCTGACTCAGTCTACCAAGTGCTGGGATTACAGGGATGTATAGGATTTCTAGAAACTTCTATAATTTCAAGAGGAAAAATAGCTGTTTTTGCATATATAGTGCTACTTTGTTTTCATTGAAGATATTGCTGAGTATTCTCTTAACCTTATTCTCTCTTAAGTGTTTTCATTTCTTCCATTCCAAAATTCCAATTTCCAATGATATATACATCTGTACTCATATAAATATGCATACAGCATTCGCTATACAAATCAACAAGCAGTGTTGGAAAAAAATAAACAACTTGTTAATCAGCCATCTCTGAGTGTATCCATCAGAACAACCTACCGGCTTCTGTATTATAATTGACAGAGATTAGAAAGGTTAACTGCTCAGGCAATTATTTCTTTCTTAAAACATATAATGCTTAATGGTTTTGACATATTCTTTTTGAAACCTTGTACTACCAATGGGTCCTGTGACTAAATGACTCAACTATTTGTACATGATGACTAGGAAAACTTAAAGGTCAATTGAGGGGTACATGAAGGTTCAAAGATGATTTTTCACAATACGAATAGAGAAATATTTTATGATAGTAGAAATAGAAAAGTTGGTGTATGTAATGAGGCAGAGAGATGGATTTCTATCATGATTCAATATTAGGTATATTAAGGTCCAATTCCCCCTTATCTTGGTGGAAAATTCCCTGGTGGAAATTTGATTTAAATTGTCTGAAATGTTCTTCAGAAACTAAGAAAATATGTACAAAATTTAATATATTGGAGTCATCTGCACATAGCAAATCATGCAGGGACTCCGTGTATAAAATCATAGTGGAAGAATTCATGGAATAGAGACCAAAAGAGTAAATGCAAAACGTTTGATAAGAACCTCAAACTTCAGTGGTGAGAGAAAGATATGGGAGAAAGAGATACAAAAGTCATGATAAAAAGAAGAAAAAATGTAATGCCAAAATGCCCATGGAGAAACTGAAGGAAATAATATAAAAAACAAGGTGGAAAAATCAACAATAACACCACCAGATTAACAATTTAAGAGACAGGTGTGATGTCTAAGAATATGTACTAACATGAGTGGAATGGAAACAGAATTGGGAGGTGTTCAAGGACAAATAATGGACAATAACTGGTAGAGTGACTGTTAAACAGAAGAGGGACAAAGTTCTAGATGATCCACGAAGGCCTTCATATGGAAACAAATACCACAGCCCAAGTTGCTCTGATCACAATGGCCTGCCATGGCTTTGCAATGGTGAAGAGACACTCATTGTTTTGACTCATGCTTTGCACTCATTCCCTCCCTAGAGCTGATTTCAGTAGGACTGGGGGCTGGGTCACATGCAGGCCCACTCCAGGATAGGAAGGGAGATGGGGACCTATGAGGTGGCTGGCAAAACAAGATGCCAGAAAGCGTTCTTCAGAAATATAATGCAAGAAATACTCATAAGACAGTTCATGATAGAACTAAACTGAAACGCCATCTGGACAGAGAGGACTGTAGGCCATGTATGAACCAAAAGTGTAGTCATCAATGCCTATTTGAGGGAACAGGAATTCAGCACACACAACAGGAAGTTAGCACACCCACCAGGAAGTCAGCACATCAAGTGAGAAGACAGTGAGACACAAATAGAAGCAATGTGACTATAAATGATAGAAAAAGCCACAGCCATGACACAAATATGGAATTTAGAGGTGGTTTTGAACCAGCCTCAGAATCTGATTGCCTCTTTTGGTTGTTGATCATTAAGAACTAGTGGATCTCTGTGAATTTGTTCTATTTGTTTCATTCAAAACACTTCAGAAGAATCAGATGTCTTTTCAGTTTAGTTCTTGCTCTGTAGAGCTAGGTGGACACTAGAGTTTGAATTTCTCATGGATAAATTGTGTAGGGTAAACAGGAAAAAGGTCTGAACAAGTGATGGAGTAAGAAACTTTGGCTTAGTGAGAGCAGTGAGGAGAAAGTTGCTTTCTGTATGATTTAGAGGATTTCAATTCCTGTTCTGATTCCCTGAGGACTCACAGCACATGAATCGGAAGTAAACAGGGCTGTGTTCAAACCAAACTGAACCAACTACTTCCTTTCCATACAATCCCACGCACGCTATCTGGCAAGAGGAAGTGATCTTTCTGTTTTTGGTCTTGAGGAAGTGAGGGCCTTGTGTGATTCCCCAGGGCATCAGGACAGTGTTTGCACATAGTTGTCAGGAGATGAATTATTGAATACCCTGATTACAAGGAGAATAGTAGAGCTGAGACCTTCTGAGTCTGTAGAGATCAAGACCCAAAACAGCAGTGATGACAGGCAGGTTCTGAGTTAAGCCCTATGGGTGGGGTTACAAGACCTCTTATGAGGTTATTTTGGGAATTCCACTGTGTGGTAAGTTTCCTCTCTTAGGAGTATGGTAGTAGCAGGGAAATCACTGTCCACTAATTTTAAATTCCTTCAAGTTTTGGTAGAGGTGAAGCATAGATTTACTCAGCCCTACAGATTATGTAAGGCAACTAAAATAACTCAGGAAATTCCCTTCCTACTGGATTAATTTTCTGGAGCTGCAAATAGCCTCTGATAACCAGAAATAAATTTTGTGATGCTCTTCTAAAAAGCAGAGGCAATAATTTGCTAAAAGTTTCCTCCTTTTCCCTTCCATCTGGAAATGTCAATGTCTAGGTTACACTGAACACTCAAACCATATTGGACCAAATGGTGAGAACAAATATTAGCAGGAGTCTGAGAGAACTCAGTCTGAAAGCAACAGCAGGTGCGCTGCCTAGACATGGGGAGTGACACATGGAAGGGCGAAAACAAGAAAGATAGCTGATTGATCACACAAGATCAGCAGGTCTAAATACTGCAGGTTCAGCAGGAAAGCTGATAGTTCTTAACCATTCTGCTTGGCATTCTTATCTTTAAATTTGTAGTTCAGTTTAGGCAATGATTATAGAATTACCATGGTATCACTGCTCACTATTTGTATTGAAATGTTCATTATGAGTTTTTTTTCTTTATGGCATGAGTATTTGCTACAATTGATAATAAATAATAGTAATTTTGGGATGTCCCAATGGCTGTGTTTTTTAATTATTTTAAAATTAATTCATATTTCAAGTTATGTAGGTGATAAGTTAGAATTATTTACTGATAATATGTGCATATAATTATGCAGTTAATATTATCTACAGATAATATGTGCATATAATATGCATTTTATTTATTAGAAAATACTGCTCCTAGAATAAAGACTTCTGAATTTTTTTGTTTTAGAGTTCTAAATAATAAAAATAGAAACTACCATTTATTGAACATCTATTCTATAATTTATCATCATTAATATTGTTTTTAATACAAATAATATGATATTCTGATACTAGCTTATAGATAATATATAAAACATGTTGCATACTCCAAGTATTTTAATCATCAAATAATATTTAAAGACTTTTATCTTCTATTGTTTTGCTCAAAGCTCAAAGTAATAACCTGAGCAACTATAAATTTGTGAATGCCTAGCATGAGGCAAGGATTTATTTATTGCTGCTTCTTTAAGTAAATAACAGAAGTTTTTTGTGTCTAAAGAAATTGAGTCTAGTAGAAGATGAAAAGTTTGGCCATGATATAAGATCACTTGATATTCCGGCTTTGCCCCTTTGGTTCTACTATAAATTCCTTCTCCTGCTCTCGGTGGCAGGAAACTACCTCTATGGTTGGTTTTAGCCTGGCTTTTTTGTCTTCTGCCTTCTAAACGATGTCACTCAATGCACAACGTGATCATCATCAGATAGCAGGAAGAGAGAGAAGCAGGATCCCCTGGCTCTTCTTTGCATCTTGGCTTTGTCTGTATTCCACCACCAAAGGCACAACCTCTGCTAGTCAGCTGTCCTGCAGGCATTTGTTTCTGTAGTCAGCAAATGCTCCAACTCCTTGCTTTTTCAGACTGGAGCCAAGATGTCTTCTCCCTTACTTTGGACACCTGGGTCTTTATTATCTGAGATTGGCAAACATAAGCCAATGAACAACACTATGAATTAGTCATTTCATTAAATCTTACTGATGCTCTTCAATTCCCTTCCTGAGACCGTACATACTTTAACTAATACAGAAACTATCGAGAGGACTGGCCACACAGAAGAGACCTGAGTAAAATTCTGGTATTGAGTGGCTCCTATGAGGGGATTAGGATCTCCTTCCTCGGGGCAATGGGACGTGATGATTGGTGGCAGATGATGGCATAAGGACAAATGAGTGCAAGGCACTTGGAAAGCAAATGGCTGTGGCTGAGCTGCTGTAGCCAGAGCGATAAGGTTATCACAAGGCAGAGGAGCATTGTTTTTCATGGCCTTGGAGGGTGCACACAGAGAAATGGGTCCATTGGAAGACACTAATGCACACTCAGCTTGAGGTGGATGCAGAAAATTCAGAGTCATTAGGTAGCTTCAAAGTTGGCTTTAATTTTCTCTAGCTGTAGGGCTGAACATCGAGCCCAGTTCCCAACTGCAGGTGTCACAGAGACATAGCACTGTTACCTGTGATTCTCTGGGATTCTTTTACTAAATAAAGAGAAGTTCGGGTGGAAAGCATGCTACTGAGTCATGGGATGCAGATATCACACCAGATAGACTCAAGCCTAGGAACAGAAACACCTCCATCATTTAAGGGGTGTCACATGCAGAATCAACTCTTCCCCTCACCCGCTGGACTCCTATGCCCACAACAAGAATCAGAGCAGCCCAGATGGAGAAAGGGAAGGATGCCTCTAGGAGAGAACATTCTAGACAATAAAAAACCGGCCGCATATTTTCCAAACATGTGGAAAGGAATCTTGGGAAGGTATTGTAGTAGCTTCTGAGCATGTCAGACTGATAAGCATAAAAATCCATGAATATATTCATCAAAGGGCAAGGGCAAGAATTGACATAGTCTACCCAGCCTATAGTTGTAGGGAACAGGGAAAGGGGGCATTACCAGACCCCTACAATGGGTCTTTGTCTCCTATGAGCCATGACAGCACAAGGAGAATTAAATATTAAAAATAGGAAACAAGACTTGGAGAAGAAGCTGAGCCCTGGGCCTGATCAGTGCTGCTCTGGGAAGCTAAGCAAAGGCACCCCGAGCTTGTCACTGTTTATTGGGTTCATAGGGAGCAACAGATGACTCAGGAGGTGGTCATAATGCTAAATTGAGAAGGATCTTATGATCAGAAGAAATATCACAAGACTCCAGAGGATGGTGGTAATCCTATGACAGTGAGGATCTTACACTGATGAGAATCTTGTGATGATTAGGATGGTAAGATGAGCAAAAACATTCTTACAATCATAGGTGGGATGAGGTAAGCCAATAAGGAACTTGTCCCTCCCCAGGTGAAACCTTTCTCTTACTACTCCATTCTCAAGAAACCAGGATGTCTTCAACTGATGTAAGCTTCCCCTTGAGTGTCACAGCATCACAGGTCCATTGAGATCTCAGCTGTGACTGGAGGCAAAAATGGAGTTATGTTTTAGCATGTCATAGCCGGACTGTAGGTAAGAAGACTAGGCCTAATCGTAATTTAATTGTGAAATGATTTTTTCTCCAAAATTATGTGGAATGGCTCCTGATATATGGTGGCAAGAATAGTTCATTAGTTAGCTAAACAATTTATTTCATTCTGGACAGTTGATTTCAGAGCAGTTGTGGTAAATGTCTGTACAATGTCAGTCTATGGGCCAAACTGGTCAGCTGTCTGGTTTTGGTAATATTGCAGCTGTTGTAATGTACAGTGAGAACAGATATGTTTAATAGCATGTAGGCTCTTCACGTTGGTTCTTACACCTGTGAGGTGGGTTATTACATTAGGGAGGGTAAAACAGAAGCCCTCTGTTCACCCTTCATACTGATGGTAGTAAATTGAAGGATTTATTGCACCCATGAGGCCCAGAAGGAACTGAGAAGTGCAGGAGCTTCTTAAATGGCCCTGTATGAACTGTCTTAAGGTCTGGTTGAAAATAGCAACAGGGCTTTGCAGAATAAAAACCTAACTGGGTGATGATATTAATCCCAATTTTGATTACAGATGTGTGATTTTGCTGGATCAGATAAAGGCAGCCTTTGGCAAATGACATGCAGTATTGATCTACCACTGTGCTTTCATTTCAGCTCCTTCAACCAAGATAACCAGATCATTTTGCCTCTCTAAATGTAGAAAGCCATTGGGCTACCTTTTCTTACCTCAGGAAAATCTCAATTCTCATGCTCTCTGAAAAGTACATTTTTTCAGTTACCTTGATCATCTGCATAGCATACAGAACATATATTACCTGTTCATTGATGATATCACGCTAATTGGACCTGCTGAGGAGGATGCAACAAATATTAATGTAAACATAGCACAGGAGAGTGACATGAATCCCATGAAATTCCAGGAGTCTGACAAATTGAGAAAGGGTCTAACAGTCCAGTGATCTGGGACACTTAAGGCAATTTTCTGTATCTTCTAGTACTGCTTAAATAATGAAAGAGCCAAATTTTAGTAGGCTGTTCTGACCCATTGATCAAAATCTCTTAGGGTGACCCATGAAGTTGGACTTGGAGCAAGGAAAACTCCACATCAGTTCCACAACATGGTTCAAGCTCCCCCGACGCTATGACCCACAGTGGCATTGGCAAACAGGCCAGCTCTGCAGAATTCCCGAGAAGTCCCAGAGGAGGGATTAAAGCACTTGTCATTCTCTGATGCTGATTATTCTCTGTCCCTAGGACTGTACATCTGACCTCGTGACCTATGTAACAAAGTGACCTGCAACTCAATTGCCCATTACAAGCTGGTGTTATGTGAGCCCCAACTATCAAACTAGATGTGCATAGCACCATTTTGTTGTTAACTGGAAAGGACAATTATGAAATTGGGCCTCTGAAAGTCCAGGGGAAGCAAAGCAAACTCTAATATCCGATTAGGATGTGTCCACTGCAGAAAATTGACACTTCAATATTCCCAAATTACAATAGCACGCAGCAGCTGCATGTGATTTTCAATTATCTGTCCCAACTTTGAATAGACAACTGAGAATGAAACTGACCATTAGCTGTTATTAACTTTTGAATAACTTACTCATGAGGACAATATTGTCTTTGAGGACTGGTTTTCTGTCGTTGAGAAATGTTTTTCTCATAAAAACCTAAATAATACATATTGCATTCCTATTCTATTCTTAGAAATTAAAATCTAACAATAGATGAGATGATGAGATATACAGTTCATAATGTTATTTACAATGTTTGATGTGTACCTTTTTTCATCCTTTTCTTATGTTTTATAGCATCTGCCTAACTATTTAAGCATTTTATTTTTACCATTAAATCTTTTAAGATCCATAATAGGTTTCAGATTCATTGTTCAAAATAAATTATTGCTGCACATATTTCATTCTCTTATCCTTAGTATATGAGCAGATGCTCATAAGCATGTACACACACACTTGAAAGTCTTATTCTGACTGTATTTGGGGGCTCATATACACATGAACCGACTTAGAGCTCCTTTTAATGGTCCGAACATTTTACAAGGTTTGTAACAATAAAGTTTCCTTCAAATTTATCACCAACTATAATTCTGCCATTTCTCTTAGAGTCACATGATTCTTGGTATTCTTATCAGATCAGCAGTGATTAATTTCCTTTCTACAGTCCAAATCATCCAGAACTGCATGCAAGTGGGGTCTTTGAATTGCAGTAAGGAGAAAGTAATTCTTTACTAAATCATGGACTCTATATCATGAGGCATCCATGGAGAGTACATAGTTTCCTTTAATAAGATTTGCTCCCTGTTTACCAAGAGATAGCAACACCTTTAAAGAAATGGAAAACATACTGGTCCAGGCAAGACCAAGAGGCATCAGATGTTGTAGAGAAATCCTCAGTATGATCATTTCTTCCAGGTAATAATTTTGTGACACTAAAACAATGGATTGTAGAGACTCCACATTACACATCCACGTGCATTCCTTTAGACCTCAGTGTCAGCAGACATGTTGGGCATACGGAGAATGAAATGCTATTAAAGGATGACTTAGAAGATTTGAAAAACGCAGAATTCTTTTCAGAGGGTTTCCGTAGTAATTCCTACATCTCAATCTGCTACTCCCTACAAGAGTATTCTTAGTTTTCTGTTATCCCTATATTTACCATGCATGTTTTTAATAGATTCCTGTAGCCTTCAGAAAGCAAGTCAGCCTCATAGCCTATCTAAGCCTAAATGTAACATCTGTTATGAATAAGCATCGTATAAAACATCCTGCTTGATGAGATCATCAATCTGTCTGATTTCCTTAAGCTATCTCTTATTATCACAATTAACTCGGGATGTTTCTGAAGCATATTCCTTTACCTTCTCTGACATCATTAAAATGAATTATACCCATTCTGAATTCCTTTAAGTAATTCAGAATGATATGCAAGAGACATGTAAGATCATATATATATATATATATATATGATCTAAATATATGAATGTTTGTATATATTACTCCTAAAATATTCATTCATCATTTTAATTTCATTTTTTTCATTTTTAAATCTCATTTAATTTAATAGTGCTTTGGAAATGCACAATTATCACTTTCTTTTCCATAGTATCAACCAGAGAACCAAAATTCTAGCTTTCATACTTCTTTTATCTCCTTGCAGTTCTATTAGTTTTACTCTTGGCCCCTTTTCTGTGAGTACCTGTTTGCATTATAGAAAATGAATACATGGTGGGGTCACGGCATATGCACGTATCACGTCTCGTTCCCTTTTACTTTCTCTTTCTCCCTTTCATTACACTCTCAGCCCAACTACAGAGCCTCTCGCTGTTTCCACAGAGTCTGCATCCCTGTTTCCTATTACGTATCTTTTATTTTTCTCTCTCTCTTTTTTTTTTTTTTTTTTTTGATACCGGGGATCCAACTCGGGTCCTCGCGCTTCCAAGGCAGGTGGCAGAACCGCTGAGCTAAATCCCTGACCCTTTTGCCCTTTTAATTATTTAGACTTGGGGCTCCTCATAAAAGAGACTACATGATATTTAACCTTGTGGGTCCAATTTATTTCACTTAGCATTATGGTCTGAAGGTCCATCCATTTTCGTAAAATGCCTCAAATTTATCCTTCCTTTTGGATGAGTAGATTTATATTATGTTATATCATTTATATAGCACATGGGCATTTGGTCCCTTCTGTAATTTAGCTATTACGAATTGCACTGCTATAAACAAAGGTATACACTTATCACTGTACTATGATGTCTTTTACCTCTTTTGGGAAAGTACCCAAAAGGGATATAGGTGGGTCAAATAGAATTTCTATCTTTAATTTTTTGTGCAATCTGCACACTGATTTCCATAGAAGGTGTACTAGTGTGCATTCCCTCCAACAATGTAAAAGGGTTCCTTTTCCTGCTCAACCTCACCACCATTTACCGTTTTTAAATTCTTGTAGCCATGACTATCTTATCTGATATTTCTTCTTCTCACGGGGATTTCTGATATGCCTGTGTTCTTTCTTATTCATAATGTATCTTTCAATTACAGTCTTCTAACTTTCAAAAAGTTAGGAAAGACCCATCCACCAAAGTGACCAATCACCGTGTACAAATAAGCTGGAATCACAAGACTCCGGGGAGTGAATGCTGCTGCTGCACGCCATCCAATGGAAAGGAAAGTTCTTACGAATCTTACTGCGTGTCCTCGTCCCCTGATTCACCGAGACCAGCTCCCTGTGACCTCCAACTGTTCCTCAAAGTCAAAATGATCGTAAGAGCTAAATATTTTGAATTGATCCAGGGCAGTGTAACTTATGGACACGCAGGAAAGAGCACTTCAGTCCTTCTTCAGAAAGTGGCAAGAAGGAAGGGCTAAGTGTATTCAAAGCAAATGGGTGTATTGTGACAGAGATCAATGTCAATATGCCTTTGAATGTAATAATTCTTAAAATCCAAACATTCACCGTGGTTTTTGAACATATCTCATTGTATTTTTTAGAGACATCATTTAATATTCAACTCTATTACTTGTTATTTTTTTCATCACACATACATTTTTCTACTGGATTTTAGGGCTTTTTCCCCATTGATTAAAGTTATGCAGTAATAATTTACTACTGATAAATTGTCAATAAATTGTCATTATTTTACCTGTCAAGAGGTTTAAGCAACGAATCATATGTGAGTGGAATTACAATGAAATTTTAACTGAAACATTTTTTATGCATAATAGGAAAGATGCTGATAATACAGTGCCTGAGCCATGATATAGGGGGATTATGTCCTCAGCACAGCACAAATGCAGCCTAATCCCAGGTATTTCACCTAATTGCTTCAACTTGAGCAACTAAATCATTGAATTAGAGCAGCCCTGCATTGTCTGACAGTGCAGTCGAAATGATAATACCCGAAGGACAAGTTGCAAGTAGGATTAATAAAATTGTGCATACAGGTAAAAATTATTCTTTCTATAAAACTAGATTAGCTTACAGCAGGCCAAACCTCCCACTGAGAATCAGAAACTGTGGTGCAGCAGATTTAATGGACCACTTTGCAAGCATTTGAGAGTTACCAGTGCTGCTAGGACTGGGAGAGGGTAGACCTGTAGACCATAAGTGCTCACTGTGGTGTGGGTGATGCAGCCTCTCCTTCTGAAACACCTGCAGGTGTGTGTGTGTCACAACTTCAGTGCTCAAACCAAGAGGGAAGGCAATGTGGGCAAAGAAGATTCCACAAGTTGTTGCTTTAGAATAATTCCTCAAGCACCCTGGAAATTGGAGAGCAAAGACCAATGGAAAAATTGTTCTCTTTTCTTACATATGGCTAGATGTAGGTTGGTTTATTCTTGAGGAAAATGTATAATTAATTAAACAAACAAATTGAGACAGAGGAAAAACATCTCGGCTTGCATCGAGTAAGCATTCATCATTCCTATGTGTAACACAATCTTTATTTAACTATCCTTTCATGTCTGGGGCCAGTTCTTGTCTTGTTTTTGGAAGAGTGATGATGATTAGGAGCATTATTAGAAGAACTGCTATACATTCTTCACCTTTCAATCATTACTTATGGCCTTTTGCTGATATCTACAGGCAATGAAAATTAATAAGGCAAAACATTTAGTTGTTTGGAGTTCTCTGGTTCATATACTAATTGGAAGCTGAAGAATAACCAGCATATTTGATTGAGAGAGAGAAATAAAAATAACAACAATTGCAAAGTGGATATTAGTAATTTTCCAAATCTCTAAAGTTGTAAAGAATGGAATAACAGCTTTGAATAAAAAAACACCCCCAAGCACAACAGAAAAGAATTACACTTATTGATGCATAAATATTTTCACAAATTATTTTCAGATTTAAAATGTTTTTGAACTGCATGGATAATGTAGCCACACTTTCTTCAAAGCTATTTTGCATAGAAGAATACATATCTCTAATACCATTCATCAAGATATGCACAGTGTTTATCGCAGTATTGAAGATGAAATTCATATCACTTTTAATATTTTGTCTTCCATCTTTTATTAAACATGAACTATGTCAATAAATTAAGAAGATCCTAATGTGGTACCCTATTATAAGTTATAGTGACACTTTCACCCAGTGAAAAAATGCAGTGGGGAGAAACCGGTTTTCCTTTTACTCTGAAATTAATTGACTGCCATCCCTCATATTTTCATCGCCAAATCAACCAGATATTAGTCGACCACTTACAGCGTGCATGTAGCATGTGTGTCTAGAATATTGGATAACGGAAGATGGAAGCCCTGTGATGTGCCATGGGCTGTCCCCCGCTCCATCACAAACATCATCACATTTCAGACTCAGACAACTTGGTGAATCAAGTGTAATCTCTAGTAGGTAGGAGTTACACAAATTCAGGGTGCCTTGCATGCTGAACACATATCTTTTGTCATACTATTTAAATAACAATAAATGACTAAAGAAGCTGAGGGAAAAGGAATTTTTCTACACTGTTGATGGGAATGTAAACTAGGACAACTACTTTGGAGATCAGTATAGAGATTCTTCAAAAAATTGAAGTTGGAAATTCCATTTGACCCAGCTATTTCTTTTCTAGGTATTTTTCTAACACCTAAAGATATCATATTACAGTAATACATTCATACCCTTGTTTACAGTAACACATTTCATAATAGCTAAGTCTTGGAAGTGGCCTATATGTCCATCAACAGATGAATGGATAAAGAAAATGTGGTATTTATACACAATGGAGTACGACTCTGCCATAAAAAAAAATTATTCATAATGTAGGAAAATGAATGCACCTTGAAACAATAATGTGAAGTGAAATACATCAGATACACAAGCTTAAATATCAGATGGTTTCTTTTATATGAGAAACCCAAAGTATAAAGAGCAAAATACAATATTGATAATACAAATAGGGAGATGTTTCTGAAAGGGGAAAAGGATTAAGATATGGAGGGAAGGAAAGGGAGGAGAGGAAAAGAGGATGAAAAACAGAAATTAAAATGTGCTATGTAAATGTACCAAGTGTAATCATTATGTACTACAAACACGTACTAATAAAAATAAAGTATATACTATTATCTGCATCATACAACTAATGCACCTGAGGCTGGATATGGCCATGGAAATCACTGACAGCCATTCCAAACTGACTAACACAGTCAAAATCAAATGCAGCTTCTACAAACTCACCACCCCTCACTCTTCCTGACAATCATTACGTGCTCAATTCCTCCAAAAACTAAAAATTTAAATAATAAATTACTTCTTCCAGAGCACATAGCAGATAAGAGTTAGAACTTGGATGGCAGTCTGTATTTTTGACTCTTTCCATTAAACATACGTTGTTATGTTGAGATTGTTCTCTCTGTCTGCCAATAAGTTATCTGTCCAATAAAATCCCAACATCCTCTTTATCTCATAGCCCCCATGGTATTTAAAGATTCCTAAGTAAAATTTTTGTCCAATACATAATTCTAAAGTTAGCTTGTTTTTCTTTTATTTTTCTTTCCATGGTACTAGAGTTTCAATGTAGATCCTTAATACTGAGGGACATCCCCATCCCTTTTTATTTTTTAGTTTGGCACAAGATCTTGCAAAGTTGCCCAGGTGGAACTGGAACTTGCAATTCTCTTGCCTCAGCCTCCCTAAATTTTGGGATTACAGAAATGTGCCACTTCCCCTGGCCATAAGAAACTGCTTGAGAGTCAGAAACGAGTACAACTTTTCAACACTCTTGGCTCATCTTTTCTTAGTGGTTTTGGAATGTTAATACTCTCCCTCTCTCTTGAAGTTAGCTATGGTTTTGTCATGTGACCACTTCCCTTTGAAGTAGAAACATTTCAGAGCTGAGGTGTGATCTTCATGGTCGTTTCCTCTGCTCTGGCAAACCTAGACATCTTCCATAGACAGCCACAGTTCAGTGTCGAACTCCAGTTAACTCAGTGCTATGAGCTCATTCTGCAGCCCACCTTCATGAGATGCAAACCCTAAGAGATAAATAAATGCTTTTGTTTCAAGGCAATACGAATTTTAGATACTACTTACTGAAGCATAACTTAGTCAATACATTACTAATTATCTTGATTACCTATATCTCTGATTTGATTGAAAAGTCATGTGACACATGTTCTTTCAGTTGGTATTTATTTAATATGTGCTTAATAAATGGCAGACAATATAATAGGATCTGTATGGTGCATAAAACTCATTTTGGATTATCAATCAGAATATGTCAGTGTGGATGCAGAAACACCGAGCAGATTAGGAAAACACAGTGAACGATTGACATGGGAGGCCAGGAAATGAGGTGGGAAGATCCACCTTAGATATACGTGCCAACAGCAAATAGGCTTGCAGCTCGAATGCAACAAAAAGGGGTAGAAGAAGGTGTGCTTGTATGAGAAGAGCTCCGGCTTTGTTCAGCCTTCCAGTGCAGACTCGAAACCGGCGACCCTCCAGTGAGCTTCCAGGACTTGACCTTGGACTGGTCCTGCTTCCTGTACCCTGGACCCTCTGTCACTGTGGCCTCCGTCCTGGGCTCAGCAGCTCCGGGTCCCCCGGTTCTTCCACACACAGATGGTCACTGTGTATCCCCTGCCCGATGCTGTGAGTCTATCTAATAAACCCTTGTGTAAGGACACATTTACTTCCCAGTGCTTCTCCTCCTGGAGAGAATCCTAAGTAATGCAACAGCTGCAATGCATATTCAAGTGAAATGTAGTTGGCAAAGGACTCACTTGGCTATTTTATTTTAGGAGTACAAAGGAACATGACATGATCTACAACTTCCCTAAATACATACATATACATATATATATATGTATGTATATATATATATATATATATATAATTTTAAACAAATTAAGCAACTTTAGTATTTGAGCAACTTCTGTATTTGAGATAATATTAACAATGGTTTATGAGAAGGAATTGGTAAAACATGTACTTAATAAGCTTCAGAAAGGACCAGTGAAGGACAGTTTATTTGGGCACAGAGAGTTAATAGACCAAACTCTATTAGAATGCTAAGAGCCAACCCACAAAGAAAAAGTAGAAGACACAACTCTTCACATTGTTTACTGCTGTCCCTAACATTTGTCCTACTATCCCCATGAGCCATCTGCACACTTTATAATTTTACTCTTGGTACATCATTTTCCTCTTTGTGCATCATTTTCCTCTTTGCGCACTTATGAGACTTAGATTATGTTGACATTTGTCACAGGTAAATTCTCAGTTAATATTTGAAAACTTCAGTCTCAGCAGATAATAAGAATGTTATTCCATGGTTCTAATGTTCATGGAAAAAAAGTGAGTTCCCACATCATGTTCTCTTTATCAACTCAAGACCAATATGTCCTTTGTTCAACAGAAGCACTGCCTGTCCGTCCACCTGTGTCCACCTGAGTCCACCTGTAGGAATCTCTCTGATGAATACGGTGACCCAAGAGACCCAAATGCAGCTGACCTTAGCCTTGCCTTCCCATCTACCAGATTAACTTAGTCTTTAATCATTGGAATGTCTTCAGAATTTTCTGATCAAGCATAAAAATCACTATGTTTGAGGTAAGAAGGATTTCACCAGAGTTATTCATCATTGCCTTATTGTTTCTATAATTTCATAGCATTGAATGTATTTGAGGTAAAATTAATACATAAATCTTGGTGGTGAGGAAAGACATTAATATTTCTGGATTACTTGCTACTGAAATACTTGTCTTTGTGTTTTTATGTATATTTGTGTTTCCCTTAAATTTTATGAATTCAGTACATTGACTCTACAATTTTAACGCATATGAGGAAAGCATATAAAAATGTAGTGTTCACTAACAGTGAAATAAAGTCATTTGTGGCACACTTGTTAAAGGATTATTATGTAGTACATACAACAGCATGAAAAGCTCTCACTCAAATTAATGTCAATTGAAAATGAAACACACAAATATATAAAATATTTTTAAATTCATGTAAAATTCCAAAATAGCAAAACCAAATAATATATAATATTATTAATTCATTTTAACATAATATTAATGTAATATATAAGGAGCATCATGGTTAGCATTAGAGAGGACAGTTCACGGTTTTAGAAGATGCACCATTTTGATAATTTTCTATTTTTTATTAGGTTATTCTTTGTATCAGGTAAATCATTGTGTGATTATTTTTCAAGTTGTCAAGTGATTTGCCCAGTTTAGTTGATGTGTGTTATACTATGATAAGCTTGCTTTTTTTCACTTTAAGCATTTTATCATCTCCGTTATTTTCTCCATCCCTCTGTGGTTCATTTTTCTGTCTAAAATTTTGGCCACCCTATTTCCTTTGACAGGAAAGCTAGGGACGAAGTCTCTCTGCTCACTGTCTGCAAAATAATATTTTAATTAACATTAACTTAGAAGTTTAGCTTTTGTATAAAATAATTGTTTTATTTTAATCATGGAATATGTAAATCCATTTTCTTCTGTCTTTCATATTTTTGTTGTTGAATAGTCAGCTGTCTAATTTCATAGCTCCCAGAGCTTTTTGCTTTTTGTTCTACCATATGATTAGATGTTTTACTGTCTTAAGTATTTATTGGGATTTATATGTCTCCTTGAATCTACAAATTGATGTCATGTATTAACATTTGGGAAATTCTGCCACGACCTCTTCAAAAATCATTTTTATCTCCTCTTTCTTCTCTTACATCCTTTTTTTCAGTGCTTTATGCTGTGTGGTTTCTGCTTGCAGCAGTTTTCTATGTCTTTTTCAGTTCTGCTGGTTAAAAGGTTAAATGAGTTTATTTGTTTTATAATTTGGATTAATATTGAAATTGCATTTTCTTGGAATTTTAGAAAATAGATTCCTACCATAATTAAATTTTGAGTTGTGTATTTTCTTCTTGAACTGAATGGCTGTGAGCGCCTTAAGGCTGGAGCCTGATGCTCCTTTGCCGAAGCAAATGAGGATGTTTCTGCATCCCCCACGGTCACCTGCGGTTGTCCTTGCTTCCAGCGTGGCGTGGAAGGCCTACCAAGCGGCAGTGACATTTATAGATCTCCACTAGTGCTGGGTACTTCTCCATATTACAATCAACATGTCTTTTGCACTTTACAAAAATAGTGTTAAATTTACCCACTTTACAATAACAAGACTGTGGTAATGGGAGTTGAGTGAAATCTCAGTATGGATGCAGTAGATGTTGAAGTTGATACTCAAGCACCTGCATTCTGAGCCCCCAGAAGATATATTTTGAATCTCCCTGCTACCATTACACTGTATGTTAAAAAAGCAAAATGAAAAGTACAAATGAACCCTGTCATCTAGTTCTTTCACCTCCTCACGAACTTCACAGACATGAAATTAATGTACTCAGCAAGCACTTCGGATCATCATTTTTTCTAAATTCTATTGGAGACTTTGAGTAGGTATTGTCATATCTTGGTTTTTTGAATGAAGAAATGCAAAAAAAGGGACTTGGAAATCACTCAAATGCCCAGCATTAGAAATGGGTGGAACAAAATTAAAAAATCATATTTATCTGATTCTATAACATATGTTCTTGATTTCTTCACTATACTGTTTCTCTTCTGTGTCTAAAAACAAAGAGCAGAAATTTATTTTTTGAGTTCCAGTTATGTATTAAAATATTTTCACTGAAAATATTAGCCTACTGTAAAAATATACTACAATTATATATCCCACAACTCTATGTAGACACATGGTAGTTATTCTAAATTTCTAGCACTGATCAAAATCTCAGTATCTCCTTATGAGTTGAGCTATTATTGGTTTATACAACAATGACAACAAACAAATCTTAGCTTTCAGGTGCCATAATCTTCAAGTTCAATTCAAATTTATCAAGCTGCACTAACTCGTTTTTTCAAAATTGCTTAGAGAATATCTTCATAAAACAGCTGACTGTAAATTTCTTAAGACTCTGAGAAAAAATAGTATATTCAGATGTTTTTCTCTAATTCAAAGTATGATAGATAACAGATGTAAAATTGTATTTTAAAGGGACATTTTCCCTGATTTTATCTTTCTTAAATGCTTAGCAACATGAATATATGAAAATCAGTGATTACTACGAGTCATTCTTATGTTCTGAAATCAAATTAAACATATTGAAATGTCTACTATATTTTGAACATATGTATTTTGATGGCTGTAGATTTTACTTTCTATTTCATTCCAAAATGAATTGCAGGCTCAAGGCTGGAGAATTGCTGCATGCTCATGTGATTCCTTTTTGGGTCAGAACCAGAGGACTGGAAGCTGTTTGCGTGGGGTGCCCCCGCCACGATTCCTTTCTGTACTTCCCTTCCTGCTTGGCTCACCTTCATGCTTAGAGACTTAGCCCTGGTACCATCATCTCTGAGAATCACTGTAAACTTCTCTCTGCCCTTCACTCCCTCCATCTCCATGTTTCATCATTGGCACAGTATTGTAATGAGTTAGTTATTATCTAACACCTTACTGAAGTTTGCTTGATGAAATATGTTTGTATTGTTCTTGTCACCCACATATCATGCAATTTGCCTGTTCACACTGCACCACATGATTTCATATATTCTCATGGTTAGGCACTCAGTGTCAAAATCTAATCTTAGAACTCTTTATCCCCATTAAAGTAACTCAACACACTTTTGAAATCTATCCCTATTCTGTTTCCCAGTTCCACCCTAAGCTACCACCATGGTCCCTACCTGTTATTAGTATAATCAGACACACACCTAGAGAGTTCTAGGGAAGTGTTTGCTTTAAAATGTAAGATGGGATGCGTGTTCAACCTCTTGGGCTGCCCTAACAAAGTATCATGCATGGGGCAGCTTTTGAGAGCAGAAATTCAATGTGTTGTGGTACTGCAGGGTAGCATTGAAAGCTACCTGAGAAGTTTGGTTTCTTTTAACTTGTGCCATTCTTCTGTGTCTCTTATTTTCTGGTGCTGGCTGGCAGTTTTGCTGTTTTGCAATTTGTAGCAGAGACTCCAATATCTGCTTTCTTGGTCACTCTGCATTCTTTCTGTGTGTCTCTGTCTTTATCTTATCATCTTCTCGTAAAAATGCTCATCGTATTGGATTAAGCCCTCAAGCCCACCCTTTACTCCCACCTTATTTGATTTTCACTATTTATGCCTGTGCCCCCTTTATTTCCAAATAAATTAGCATTTGGAGGTAGGGGTTAGGACTTCAATATATGTAACAAATGTTTGGTTAAAGTATTTTCAACCTAGGCCATAAAAATGGATGATGAATGATTTTAGTATTTTTTGTTTGCAAAGGATTTTGTCTTACATGTGCTGATATTGAATAATTTTGTGATTTTTTACTTCTCCAGATGGAAATCCAGTCTGCACATTTGTGTTTTTAAAGTGATTCTAGGAAGCACACAAAGTAAATAGATCCTAATATAGTTTACTACCTTGAATAAAAATGGATTGCATCCTAATTTAAATTTTGTATATGTTTCTATGTAGCCTCTGTGATCTGCAATTTCTGTTAGGGGATGTAATCAGTAGAATTACAACTCAGAGATTTTGTATACTATATGTACTACATTACACCATTTTATATAAATGACATCTGATTATCTGCCTGAAAAACTGAGATTAGAGCTGTATTATTAAATAATATTAATGTAATTTGATGACATGTTTTGTATTGTTTCCCTTCTACACAAAACTTTCCAGTGAACTCCTGAGATAACTCTTAGCTCAGGAATAACTCTGATACCTGAGAAATAATTCCTTACCTAAGATCTGAAAACAGTACCATTGATCAATAAAATATCAAATAATTTGCTTAAGAACTGAGATTAATTTCAAAATCACAATGTGGTATGCATTAGATATACATAGTCAAGGTCAAAGTGGACATTTACAAGGAGTTAGACAAAGAAAGAACAGTAAATGATAACTTTATGGGTATAAACTTGTGAGTAGTGTTGTAAGTGCTGCATAGCACTTGTAATTGAAACTCTGAAGAGTTGCAATCCCCAAGGAAGATTATAGAGAGGGAGAAAAAAAGGAACCCAGAGGAGATTCTTTAGATATGCGTTTATTAAGTGTTTGCGTAACTATAATCAATTAATTATAGCCAATCTGTGGCAAGCCTAGATGGTCAGATCTCCAAGGAACTAGCTTGAAAGAGTTTCAAATCTAAGTGCACCATCAATCTTGTGATGCTGAGCCTGAACTACAAAAGAAACTTTTATTGGACTCAAAGTAGAAATACTAAATAAATCACAACTAGATCTACTGTATATTTTGTAATTTTCTTTTTATAATTGGTTTTTTGATTTATAACATGTTACTTTCTATTTTTAAATGAAATTTAAAACCTTAACATTAATATTGTTTTATGACCAGGTTCCTTCAAATATTTCTTTCACATCTTAATCTGTTCTTTCCTTAATATCTACTCCAACCTTACATGTGGAAAACTATTAACCTCTCTATTGCAATGTCAGTGGTATGAATACTTTCAAGACATATTTTAGTTAGGGTATATTAAATACTTGTATTCAATTTGATGTTTTGTGTTCTGATATTTATCAAACTTTTTTCCTTGAAAATACAGCAATAATTTTCTCCAAGTGCTCAAAATTTTTTATGAAAAGCTGAACAGTTCTTATTTTTTGTCTTTATCATTTTGTCCCAGGCATGAATGAGGATGAATTAAATTTTGTTGGCTAATTTTATTTTTAAAATATGCTTACATTGCTCTTATGGTTAAGAAACTGTTCAGGATCATGTGGGGATACAATTTGTGTTTAATGTATAGTTACTTCCTTCAAGAATTCTTGCTGCCTAGTGCTTTAATAAAGTAAGAAAAAATACAATTACTGAGGGCCTGAAAATACATGGAGAGTGAAGGAACATGGTAAGGACAGAACTGTTTTAATAAGTTCAAGTTACTTACAAACCTAATACGTAGATTCCTACCCTGTAAGAGTTTTACTTTTTGCAAGATGATATGGATATTTATCAGAAAAATTATAGCAAAGAATAGCAATTTCAGTGTTTGTGTAAGGGGATTAATTTACTGAATATAAGAACAAAGTAAGGGAAGACTTAGATATCGATTGAGAAAAGCATGCTTCCTGGTATTAAAGTCTTTATAAAAGTTCCATTTAGTTGTTTTCTTTGTAAATTGAAGATAAGATTAATAAGGGTTTAAAGTTATCTTCCATCTCTAATTTTTTAGTTCTAGTTTTCCTAGGTCAATGTGAGAACAATGAAAGTTCATCTACCATTTTTTAAATCTGTAAATATAAAGGTTCTTTTAAATTATTAAATTTCAAGTTTTTTAGAAGCAAAAAGTATAGTTTATAAACCAATAATATTTCTTGGAAAGAGTATCTTGCTCAGAAACATGAATCTTTTTGTATATATTTTGCTTTTATATTAACACAGGAAGCTACTGGTAGTGGTAATATATTAGATATTTTACATAAAGGAAAACAAAAGATAAGAAAGGCTAAATGAGTTAAAGTTATTTTACATCTGGAAGTATCCCAATGATAACTTGACATGGAAACAATGTCCATTATGTAGCAGAACAGCTGAAATCAGTGTGGACACCTGGAAAGGTTCCAAGCATTATGAATGGCTGGCTCAGAACAATTCCCTTTTAATCACTAAGAAGATGCAAGCATGCATACAAAGCCAATGAGCTAAAAGAGAGTAGTCTATTCACATAAGAAGTAAGCCTTAAAAAATACTTGAAAGAGTGATGAAGATAGCGAATGGGATCAAGTTATCAAAATTTGTTCAATATGATCTTTAAATTTAGCATTATTTAGCTATAAATGATGCACATTGAGGCCATACTCTTAAGTGAAATAAATAGGACACACATGTGTAAGTACCGACTAGTTTCTCCAGTGTGAGAAACTGAAAGTGTAAATAAGGACTAAAAGGTATAAGAGATAATGTGAAATAGGAAGAAAAGGGGCAAAGGGGACGGGGAAGTGGGAGGGGTAGGGGAAAGGAAAGAAGGGAATGGAATTAGTATGAGAAAATGAAAAATGGAAACAAAGTCTTTGTAAATAGGGAGGGATGGAGGGGTTGAAGGGAGGGCAGGGAAATGGGGAAAAAATAAGAACCAAGAGAGATTATGTAAAGGTGCACATTTCCAAAGATGAATGTCATTATATTGTATACCTAAAATGTACCAATAAAATTAATTTTAAAAATTTAGCATTATTGAACCTATGTCTCATAATATTTTTTCGTTGTTATATACTAAGGAAAGAGAAGAAAATAATCATCGTATGACATATCAATCATCATAAACTTTTCAATAATCTTTTAACAAGAAATGAATATTTTAAAATAACTGATAGCCTTCCCACATCACCAAGCCAAAGCATTTTCAGAGTACCACCAAGTTTTATCATGGGACTTCAAAGGACTGATAGGAGCTTCATATCCACCATCTCTACTCATATTTTCGATCATATAATACATGTAAATACAGCTAACCAATATTTCCAAATAGCACAGTTAATTATAAACAGGAGTTATCTTTAAAATGGTTTTCATGAAGGTAAGGTTTTTACTCAGAAAGTAGAAGTCCACTGTTGAACAGCAATGACTAACATACACATGTAAATCTGCATGACATTAAACTCCAAGTTTGGTTTTGCTTTTAGCATCAATGCTTTAAGCAATTTTTAAATGCAATTAAACTTGCATAGGTGGCATAAATCCAGAGAACAGGTGTCTCTATAAGTACATAGACTGTGGAAAAGTAGCCATCAGAGTTATTTTCACCACTCCAAATTTGTAATCCTTAAGGAACTTTGGAAAAAATTTCCTGGGCTCTAAAATATTGAAATACATCCTCGTGCAAAAAAGTATTCTTATATATTTTGAATATATATATATACTATAATCACTTATAATATTATATTATTTTATTAGATATTATTTGAAGAGTACATGGTTGTTTGAATGCTGTTATAATAATTTATTTTGTGATTATCATTAATTTAGATGAGTGAATAAATTCATTCACTTGTGAATAAAATGGCTGTGTCTCTATTGAAAACAGATGGTCACAGATCCCGTCTTATATAAATTTTGGCTGCTATTACTTGTTATCACTGTCATTTTTAGTATTAAATCCTATACTGGAATTGGGGCAATTTGACTCTTAGTAAACAAGTGAATCAGATTTTTTCATTGCCTAAGACATTTCTTTATTAAACCTTACAGTTATTGGTTTTCTACACAAATGCCATGGCATAATTTATTATATGGTGAATTTTCTAAAGCACCATCCATCTTAAAACACAACCTATGTTGAACTTGCCTGAGAAAATATTAATAGAACTTTAAGTCAAAAAGTTAACTTGAATAACTTAAAAATAATTTATTACACTTTCTGAAAGTATAAATGCCTCATTTTTTGCTACTATCACAAGTCTATCTTAATAATTCTGAGTGGAATTTTTATGATGTAGGCATCTCAGCATTTCTTTTGAAAAAAATGGAGTTATGTGGACTTTCATCTGATTCCTGCTCTATAACTCAAACTATTATTTGATCTTCTAAACTATAATTATATCATATAACCTTTGAGGTAAACTATATACTTTGGTTAAACTATTATTTTATTTTCTAACTCTAATTATATCTTAAAGCATCCATTTGCATGCCAGGTAAATTTCCAGTTTGTGTGATTGTAAATTGTTCCTTGTAGGAATTAACAGAGCACAGTGCCTGATGCAAGGTAAGCTCATTTGAGGAAAATACTTACATACCCATTAATGAAGTTTTTGCACGTTTTCTTTTTTCGTAAGTTTGCATAATGTTACAGGCCTTTAAATCACTTTTGTGTTCCAGACACAGCATTGGCCACTTGAGTATAGAGCTTTGGTATTTATTACTGGAAATTGGCATTAAAAACCACGACCTGATTGGGTCTCTGCTACTTTGATGTTATTTGATGATACTACATGTATTTCTAGAAATGTTTCTTATATCACTGTCTAACTCCATCTTAAAGTTAACTTAACTCAGTCTATACTGGTTTCTCTAGCTGTAATAAATTATGATACATAACCTTTAAACCTCCTCTATCTACTTGCTTATCTTCAGTTCCCCCTGGCTCTCATCATTATTTATTGACATACTTACTTAACTGAAATTCATTGATTGACTTGATTTATTTACTTCCTAATTTATCCAGCTATTTTTTAATTGCTTGACTTCGTTTATTTACTTCTTTTATTTCTTGTTTATTTATTTACTTTTTTATTATCTTACTTTTACTTAATTTCAGCTTCACTTCCTTAACTGTTGAGCTCCAGGAAATATTTATAGTAGTATCAAAATTATTACTACTGTACTTATAGTACATGTCTTCATATCGCTATATGCATCCTATTGATTCTCTCCCTCTTGGGAATGCATTAGTAATACATGAATCAAAGGAAAAATCTCCAGAAAATATTTGAGCTAAATGGTAATTAGAATAATACATATCAACATCTGTAAGATGTAGCAAAATCAGTGATTAAGGGAAATGGTTTACATGTGAAGCACACATTGTTAGGAAGAAAAAGGTCAATAATCTAATCTTCTTTAGACCACAAGAAAGGGAGTACAAATTAAAAGCAAACTGAAAGAAAAAGACATAAAATAATGAAGAAATCAATAAATTTGAAATTATAAACTCTATAGAAACAATCAAGAAATCTAAAAGGTTCAATAAAATTAATTAGTGTCTAGCCAGTCTATATAAAGTAGAGGGCTCAAATTACTAATAGGAAAAACTAAAAATGAGACACCATTACATATCCAATGGTCATTAACTGGGTAATACAGGAACATTATCAACAAATTATAATCTCCATATCTGATAACCTAGATGAACCAATTCCTTGAAAGATGCAGTCTGCTAAAATTCAAAAGAGAACAAAGATGGACAATCTGAAGAAACACATATCTAATAAAGACACTGAAAATCAATAACTAATAACTTTCTAAAGCAGAGAGCACAGGGATACACCATTCACTGGATAATCCTACCAAATAACTTGTACTACATCTCCATAAACTTTCAGAAGGTTGAGTCATGGGGGGTACTTTAAACATCATCCCATGTGTTCAGAGTTACCTAATACCAAGCCAGGCAATGGAATTTCAAGACAAGAAAACACTAACCAATCATTTTATGAAAATTAGAACAATAATTCTGAAAAATATTAGCAAATGCAACTCAACAATGTTTGAAAATATCTTTAGCCAACAAGTAAGTGGTATTTATGTCCAGTATGAAAAGCTGATTGAATGCAAAATAAAAATGGTAATCCATCACAGCAAGAGACAAGGAAAAAAAAATCAAAGATTCAAATCAGTAGATGCAGAAAAAACATTTGACAAATCCTGACATCCATTCGTGATCAAAACTGTCATTAAATTAAGTATAGAGGGAAAATTCCTCAACATGGTATAGACTATCTACCAAAAAATCTGCAACAAACTTCATACTTAATACTAAGAAACTCAAAATCTTCCCACCAAGATCAGACATATAGCCAAGTTATTTTTTCTCAGCACTGCTTTATAACATTTTATTGGAATTTCTAGCTAGTACAATAAAATAAAAAGAAATAGAAGGCATGTCCATTAAGAATCTAGAAACAAAACTGTGTTCATAGATGAGATAGTCATCTATATGTAAAATTGAATAAAAACAATTACAGCACTAATAGAAGTAATAGTGATTGTAGTAAAGTCTTCAGGATATATGTTTAATATACGAAAGTTAATCATTTTCCTATATGACAATACATACTTCAAAATGAGTATGTGTGACCTTCCCCCAAATTAATATTTTGATATCATTACATCCAGAGTGTGATAATAGAAGCTGAGGGCTTTGAGACATCGCTAAGTTACTAGACTTGACTCCTTATTGAAGGGTTTAATGCTCCGATACCAAGCACCCCTTACCTCTTGCAGCATGGTAGGACTTAGCATGGTGATGACTGCCTATGAATGAGGAGATAGCCCTAGCCACACACAGAATCTACCAGTGTCTTGATCTAAGATTTGAAGTCTCCATGACTGTAAGGAATCATTTTTTAATTTACGCCACCAAGTCTGTGATATTTTTGCTGTAGGCACTCCAAGTGGACTACAATAAACAGAAAAAAAAAGAATGTGAAATTTAAAGAATAATAGAATTTGTATCAGTACTCCAAAATAATAACTGACATGTAAATCTAACAAAACATGCATAAGATTTATCTGAAAAAATTGTAAAATTCTGATATGTGAAATGAAAGCCCAAAATCCCATATTCATGGATAAAAATAATGTCGATATATTAATTCTTCTCAAAATGATCTAAAAATTCAATGCAATAAAAGTCACAGGAACTAAATGTGGGTTATAAACTGATTTTAAAGTTTATATAGAAAAACAAAAGATCCAGAAAAACCACCAAAATAGTGACAGAGAAGAAAGTTGGAGGTTATACTACCTAGCTTTATACCCGAATATGAAGCCAGAGTAAGTAAGCCAACTTGATATTGACAAAAACATTTACAAACTGGCCAGTGGAAGGGAAAGGGGAGCCCAGAAATAGAACCATATAAATATAATCAACTGATATTTGACAAAAGAGTAAAGATAATTCAATAGAGAAAGGATAGTTTTTTTTTTCACTCAATAGTGATGAGATACCTTGACATACATTTGAAAAAAATGAGTATATAAATGAAAATAAGAACAGGAAGAAAAGAATCTAGATAGTGATGTTATGTACTTCATAAAAACCTTACTGTAAATGGATCACACAGCAAGACTTAAAATGCAAAACTATTAAATATTTAGATGATAGTGGGATAGAACCAAAATTACTTTGGATTTGGCATTGACCTTTTAGGCATAACACTGACACAATCCATCCCCAAAATAATAGCTGAGACTTCATTAAAATTAACATTTTATGCTTTTCAAAAGATGCTGTCAAGAGAATGAAAAAACAAGCCACAGAAATGGAAAAAGTATTTGGGAAAGACATTTCGGATAATGGGTTAGCTCAAAATATACAGAGCACCCTTAAAGTTAATAATAAGAAAACAAACAAATCAGTATGAAAATAACAAAATCTCCTAACAAATAATTCACTGGGGAAGACATTCAGATTATACCTGGAGATGTGAAGAGATGTTCTACATAATATACCTACAGGACAGTGAAAATTTAAACAAACTTGACACTGCTATGCCTTCGTTAGAATGGTCCATAATCACAATGCTGAAAAGAAGATAGAACACCAGGAACTCCAAAACTCATTGTTGGTGGGAATGCAAAACAGTATGGCACAATGGCTTTGAAAGGCAATTTCTGTTTTTTTATGAAACTGAACATACTTTTATGAGATAATTCAATAGATATATACTTTGTGTTAATTCAAGTGTTCAAAAATTATATGCATACCAAAACTTTACTTATAGCAACAATTCATAGTTAACCAAACTTGGAAGAAATCACGTTTTTCTTCATTGTGTGAATGGATAAGGAACTACTGGTAAATGCAGACAATAGTTCATTATTCACTGGTGTACAGAAACATCCTTTCAAATGACAAAAACACATGGAGAAAATGAAAATGTTTAGTACTATAAGAAAGAAGCAAAACTGAAAGAAAGCTGCACATTATATACTTTCAATATATGACTTTCTGGAAAAGACAAAACTATGAAGGTAATTTTATAAAATCAGTGATCTTCAGGGATTGGTGAGAAGGGAGGGATGAGTAGATAGAACACAGGATTTGGGGGAAATGAAGCTACTCTGTATGATACTATAATGATGAGCAACTACTATTAAACATCTGTCAAAATCTACACAATATAGAACAGCAAGAGTGACCCATACAATAAAATGTGAACTTTTGGTAGTAATGATATATTCATGTAGGCTCTTCAATTATAACAATTTTATTACTTTTCAGGGATATTGGAAACCAGGCAGGCTAGGCATGTATATGATTGGTGAATATATTACAGACATCTGTGTCTTCCCTTTAATTTTACTGTAAATCTAATATTCCTCTAAAATATGTTAAAATATTAATTCTTCCAGAACGTATCTCCATTTATATAGACCTATTTTTTAAATAGGTTTAGTGGATATAGGTAATATTATATTTTAATAAATTTTCCTCTAAAGATTTATATGGTGCTATTATAAATGACATTGCATTTTTAGTTCCAAATCTGCATTTTTCATTGTTGTGTGTGGGAAAGCAATTGACTTGTATAGTCATACTGTATCTGTTGTTCTTGATTTTTAATTAGTGTATGATTGCAATATAGAATAATGAGGTTTGATTTGAGGAATTGGTACATGCATATAACATATCTCCATCATTTCCAGTTCCTCTTCCCTACTCTTCCTTACCTGCCCTCCTCCCCAAAGAGTCCCCAAGAGTCTGTCTTGTTTTTTCCTTGTTCTAATTACATATCAATTTCAATTTTTTTGTTTTGTTTCATGTTTTGTGGTGTGGGAGGTTCTATAATGGGCAATCAAATTGTCTGTGAAAAAAGAGACAGTTTTACTTCTTTGTTCTTAATCTTATAAATGTTCTTTTTCTCTTCTTGCTTTATACCAGTAGCTAGGAATTCTGGTGAAACACTGAATAAGAGTGTAAAAAGGGCATCCAGACTTTGTTTGTGATGTGAGGGAAGCAATGTCCAATTTACCAGCGCTCAGCATGGTTTTGTTACAGCAAAGTGTGACAGCTCAGCGTGACACCTAAGTGTTACAGTTCTGTGTTACAACCAACTGTTACAGCTATCTGAAGGTCTCTGGAGATGAAGAAACAAAGGGTGGCACTCAGAGAGACGGAGGGATCCAAACTTTATCACTCCAGTGGGTTCAGAGGAGTTGATACTCTGAAGTCTGAGCCCCGAACAGGAATGAAAGCAAACTTATATGGAGATCTAGTGGGTAAAAGTTGGGGTAGGAGGTGAGCATGCTCATTGAGGTGGGTGTGTAGAGTTCTTAAGTAGAAACATCGTGTAGCAGTGACTTTGTTTGTGCGGAACATTTTATGGCAAAAACATTGAGAGGGGGAGTGCCCTGTTGTGCATTATTTCCTTATCAGAGTTGGATGTAGGGTTGTAGATGTTCATCAGTAGGTTGAGGAATTCCTCTGTATTTCTGCTTTGCTAGATATTTCATCATCAATATATGGTAGACTGAACTGGTGTCAATTTAATCAGCTTATTGATGATGCTTTGATATCCTACAGAGTACTTGCTCCTGTGCTCCATTTTGTCTTTGGATCTGTATAAAATCTCCTTCTCATTTTGAGTCTCTGACTTACTGCTCTTCTACTACAACCTGCCTTTATTATTCTAGATCTGAGTAGATGTAGTTACAAATTGTGGAGGGGCAAAGAAGGAATCCTGGAATTTTATGATGAAACCCAGTCTCTTGGCTGTGAACTTTACTATTGTTTGTCATCCCACCTGCCCCAAGATGATGCAAAATTAGTTAGCAGCTGTGTAGTTGTGTGCATCTCTGGTAAAATCTTAGCTGTGCTTGCAGGTAGGAGTTTGCTATTGAAAGCTCTCCAGGCTTGTTTCAAAATAAATTCTTTTCTTTTCTACCCTCCTCAAAAGCTAGGTTTTTTTTGTTGTTGTTGTCCCTTCACAGTACAAAACCTGACTGGGAGCTTGAAGGAAAACAGGGCTACTCTGAGTATTCTCCACATATTTGCCCCAGCATTTCTCCTTCACAGGCTAGGCTACACTTGAGGCTGACAGTGCCTCAAGAACATCATTTATACATTCTTCTCTCTTTAGGGATCTGGGGGGCTTTTCCTGTAGCTCAACTGTTCTCATCTATAACCCTTTCTGCTTATCTGTTTCTCTCAAATTTAGGGTAATGATTTGCTCTGCAAACTCACTTTTTGAAGGATCTAATAAAATCATTGGTTTTAATTCTTTTTCAGCACTTTTATTATTTTAAGAATGAAAGTGACAATTTATAATCTCCTTACCTGTTGAAACTCAGTCAGGAAGTAAGCTTCTAAAACATACACTCCCCTGTTTATTTCCCTGACTCCATCAACAATACCAAGTGACAGCCATATTTGAATTTTATTTTTTGTTGCTAGGAAGCCCAAAGCTGGGTTTTATCACAGCTTTCTTTGCTTTTTCTCTTTATCTTCCTGAAGTCAATGCCTACTTCCCAGCTGCCTTTCAAAGGGAGACAAAGATTAAAAAGCTGTCTTCTTGGTATTTACACAGGGCAGCAGCAGTTCAATCCAGAGCTGTTACAGAGGAGAACTTAGCAAAATAAATTAGATGCCTTATTCACACCACTGAATTCCTCAGAAAATGCAAAGTGTCTTAATACGTGAAATGCACTTCTTCAGCTAAGGCAATGCAAAATAATAAAGGAGCTCTAAACTGCATGTTCTTAAATAATAGTCAACCTCCATTGGTATTCAGATGGTTTTGAACTGCAAATCGTATATGTATATTTCCAACATTAAACATATTTGTTATTTTCAGAATTATCACTGTTACTAAAAGTATACACATTAATGATCTCATTTTATTTTTTTCCAAAGTTGAGAAAACATAACTTTGATTCCTTTAACACATTTCATTCACATGCTTGAAAATTATTGATTATCCAATTCCTGTGCTCCCCTTTAAATCGAAACTCAACAATAGTGAAGAACAGCTCTATGCGAATCAGTTTCACTTTTCTAAGCTTTTCATCAAAACTCAAGATGAAACATTGTAGCATCTCTGAATAGAATGTATTTTTCCCAGACAAATTTCTGATGTTCCTTACTTCGTAACAAAATTTCATTATAGAGATTAGGAGAGAGATGCTATAGAACTGAAGGGTCATCCTCTCAAAAATGAAAAATAAAGTATAAAATTGGCTGCAGCATCACATTTTTCTGCAGAAAGTTGAAGCAAAAAGCAGTTTCGCTGAAACACTGATGGCAGGAAACTTACCTGGTGAAAGAGGAAAAGATAAGAAAAATGCAATCATGGATTCATATTTGCTGAGAAATTCATCTTTTGCAAGTACGCATTGTCTAGCAAAATTCAGACATGTATGTGTGTAGTATTTTCCTGTTCTACATTTGGAAAATAAGGCTTAGCAAAGCTCAGTAGTTTAATTTGTTTTGATTTTTTTCTTCAGATATAAAAAAAAAAGATATTTTGTGTCAAAAACCAGGATGTAATCAGGATCTATGTCTAGGTCAGTTACCAGATTCATCGTGGTGTCCCTTGACTCAATCAATTGGTTACTTTCCATTGACTTTCAGTTCACCAATTCATCAATTCACGAGGCTCTTGCATATCCAACTTAACAATTTTGATTGAAAATTAGTATAAAATAAACAAATAATTCAAACCTATTTTAATTTTCTGTGTCCGGAAAAACCTGACACAAGTGAATTGTATGAAAGTGATTTTTGTTAAGAGTTCATCATTTTTCTTTCCCTGAATCTCTTTAGAAAATAGACAAAGCACTCAATATGTTTTAATGCCTGTGAGTGTTTCCTCCAGGAAGCACCTAAATTTATCCCAATAAACACGCATAGTGGAGCTTGTCAAAGTTGAATGCACATCAAAATCCTTTGAGACTCTTGTTAAAAGGAAGATTGATTCCGTAAATCTGGAAAAGTGTCTTCAATTCTGCATCTCTAAAAGCTCTGAGACAGAGCTGCTGCTGTTTGCACGGATCACGCTGGGGTCCTGAACATCTATTGGCTGGATAGCCTTTAAGGTATAATTAGAGCACCTGGGTTCTAACTTATCCTGACTGATTGGGCACATATTCAGAAATTAACTTCTAAGTAAAGAATTGAATTTTAACCCTTGGTGTACATTATCTGGGCATGGCCATCAGGTAAGGTGACATGCTTTACCTTGGTAATATCAAGCCTACTCTACCTGTGTGGCTAAGCTGCTAATGCAGTCAAGGGTCATTCAGTTTACTTCTGGAAGGTGAGCGAGCGCTACCTCTGTGTGCTGTCACACGTGCAGCTAACTTGGCTTGGTGCAGGGTCCTGGAAACCCTGCTTATAAAATAGTACCTCTGGCATTGTGTGACAGTGCCAAGTATCACAAAATCCACAATTTCATATTGTTTGTGAAGATTAAAAACATCTATACATGTTTCAAACATATTGTGACTTCAAAAAATAATAGCAATCACAAGTTATTTTGTTGGTGTTTTTCTTTCTCTCTTTGAAAATTATTTTGAAACTTGACTAGAGAAATCCTCTTTCTTAGCCTTGTGCTATCCTGTGTTTCACATCATATTTTAGGTTATTACAGATTTTTTAACTGTGTCTATAACTATATTTAGATATATTTCTCTACACCTGATAGATGGCAGTTCAGATGATGTAAAATTAGGACTATGAATCTTTATCTAGCCCATACCCTTAAACTATTGATTATCATTACATTGTTCATAAAAGTGTTTATTCATTCCTCTAATATAGGAGAAGTTCCCACTGAATTTAAGTTATAAACAATGTCACAGCAAGCATGCAGGGCACATGCCCTTGTGCACAAGCGAGATGCTTGGTTCTGAGTGTTCTGAAGTGTTTGTATTTACCTAATTTGTGGATATTTAACCAACTCCCTAGGAGATGTTTTAATATATACTTATCCTATACTTACTTGTGTAAGTAATTATGTTCATATTCTTTCATTCTTTTCCATAAAGCTTTTAAAAAAATGAATTGTTTATTCTGGTCTTTTGACCATTTATAATTTCTTATAATTTTGTATAATTGCTATGCCATTTATTTGTATATTCTATGTACTAATCACTTTTCAGTTATGTATTCTGAAAATATATCTCATTGTGGATTAACTTTTAAATTCAAGTATATTACATTAACATAGGAAAACTGTTGAGCTTTTCCTTTATGTTTGCCTTTTGCAACCATGTAAATATCCTATTTTTAATTTTATTACTTCTAAAATTCCATTTCGTGTTCACATTTATGTCTTCGACCATCATTGATGACATTTTTGTAAGTTTGCAATCAGAGCATATTTTGTTTCACAGCAATACATGTTATGCGCAGTAACTTTTAATAAATATTGTAATTTGTGATTTCACCTGTCATAAAACCTTGCAATGCTACGTGTATGAGTTTGTATGTATACACACACTGCATGGCTTATTCCTATAGTGGTTGTGTTGTTTGTTTGCCATCATACCTATAAAAATATATTTATTATAGCATCATAAAGAATGTACATAAAACCTAATTTAGTTCTTCAATTTGTTTTGGTATTCTTGAACTTTTCTTTCTCCAATGAAGCTTATCTCAGTTTTCTTAAGTTTCATAAAAGGTATTTGGTTGAACTTTCTTGAAATTGCATGGAGGTATACCAGGATTTAATAAAAGAAAGACTTTGAATAACATATTTCTGTTCCTTAGAAATGTATGCCTCATTTTAATTTCTTGATAAATTATTGTCATTATTAAAAATTAACATATATTTGTAAAATTTCCCCACATAGTTATGTAGAAGAATTTTACGATAACTTCATTGTAGTTATATAGTTACATATTACTTATAAAAATGCTATTGGGTTTTAAATGAGCTCACATTTTCTTGAATAGTTTATTAGAAAATCATATTTTATGTAATAGAGATCTTATTATTTTTTGTCATAACCTTTTTTATTATTTTGTTTTGTACCAATGTCTAAAGCCTCAAGTACAATGTTATGAACAAATAGTAATTATGTTAATGATTGTATATTCCATGATTTAATTAGAATTCTATAGTTTCCAACTTTGAGTTGCATTTATAAGCCATTGATATTCTGAAGTTTTTCTCATATATTGAAATGATTTAACTACCTCTTTTCCTCTAGACTGTTATTATATAAAGGTTATCATGGTCTACCCAACATTTGTGATGCCACTTTAGCCATTCTGGGATGAATGTGTTTATTCATGATGTTCACTGCATTTTCATAATTTTATAACTAATTCTATGATGACAATATTCTTTGTAACACTTTTGCATTTATAATTTTAACTTTGATTTGTCTATAACTCTCACTTTTCAAGCTCTCCTTGGCTGATCATGCCTGCACAGTTACACTAGCCTCGAAATGAGTTTGGAAACTCTTATTTTTCTTTCTGCAGAACAATTTATATACTTCGTTCTTTTAGGGTTGTATAGAATTTGGTTATAAAACTACTTGGGCCTAGTATATATTTGGGGATGAGTGGCTGAGAAGGAGCTATGGATTTGGGAGGGTGAATTGAGAAATTTAATTTCTTCTATTTTGATCTCATAATGGCATGTGCCTGTAGGTTTCTGACATTAAATTATAGGTATTTATTATGCTTGTTTTTCTTATTACTCTACATCAAAATCATCCCTATTTACTTTCATTTACTTAAAGTCTATTTTG
Source organism: Heterocephalus glaber (assembly GCF_000247695.1). The sequence continues at coordinate 6,440,935 of NW_004624793.1, forward strand.
CATGACATTAATGCTGTTATCCCAGAATTCTCTCATTATTACCTGCCACATTTCCTCAGTGGTTTATAATGTACCGGTATTATCCTCAAATATATGATTTAATTCACTAATTCTCTAATTATGTCTAATCTCCTATTGAAGTCACACACTTAAAATTTAAATGAATAACTATATTTTTATTTCTAAAACTTATATTCAATCCTTTGCAAGTCTGTCCTACTACTTTCTTGTAACTTTTCCCTTTTATATCTTTCCTTTCTTCCCTTCAGCTCATCAGTTTTTGAAGTGTGCTAATTTCATTAAGCTGTTCAGTTTTGAGGTAGCTTGTGTTTGGGGGGTTTATCTCTCCTCAATTTCATGTCTGCTTCTTTTCAGCATAGTAGATAATTTATTCTAGTCAGTTAGGGTTTCTTTTCTCTTTACCTATTTAATTATTTCTATTCTGAGAAACCCAGGTATTTGAACTATTGCTCCAAATTGGTCTCAGGTTTGTGTCTGTTTCCCATGCTAGGAAATGTTAGCGTGAAGTTTCCATCTCATTGTGTTTTGTTTTGTTTTGTTTTGTTTGGTACCAGGGATTGAACTTGGTAACTTGTGCTTGCGAGGCAGGCGCTGGAACCACTGAGCTAAATCCCTGGCCCTCCATCTCATTGTAAAGATACCTTACCCTTCATGTCCAAGTCTCCCTACACTGTCTTTGTCATCATATTACTTCTCCACCACATCCTTTGGGTAGTCTCAGTTATTGTCTTCTAACTGAAAATATAACACTGCAAATATTAAGCATTTTTCATTCTCTTCCCATACTGGGGCTGTGGTATTTGATTTCTTTCCCAGGAAACTCACCATTATAGCCTGCAACAGAACAATTGTCAACCACCATTTGCCAGGTCCCAGCTTCCTCTGTGGAATTTGTTGCTTGTTTTGGAGCAAGTAATAGTTTTTAGTCAAGTTATTTTTAGCAGTATATTCATACTATGCATGCTGTCTTATTTTACTCAGATCATAACACTTGGCTCCCTATATCTCCTTTATCCAACAGATTCAAGGCAGGCAGTAACATTTAATTATTTCTGTTTAAGTCGATCCACTGTACTTGACCTCATCAAACCATTCAATCCATTTTGTTACTTTGTTTGCTTTTAACTCCAAACTGTTAAGCCTTTTATGTCGTTTTGTGCGATGAATCATGAGAACCCACCCATTCACCATTGTCACCCTAGAATGCTCAGCTCACCCACAGGCTTCTCATACCAGTCACATGTTTGGGCTGAGTCTTTTGTCTGCACTAGTTTCTCTACTTACATTCATTTCCTTCCACTGACCCTACCTAACTAGAGGTTAAATGATGAAAATTTTTGAAAAAAATCAAATCATTCTTCCCTTCTTAACACCTCGGATGGCTTCCGATGCCTGTAGACAAAGTCTCTTGATGACAGTTTGAGGGAAGCTCCATGGTATTACCCGGGCTGCCTCTCAACTGCACCTGCAGTTTGTTTTCCATTCACTTTCATCATTTCAAGATTCTTGTTTGTGTTCCATTGCTTACTAGATGTTATGCTTGTGTCTAGATGTCCTCCCAAAGCCTCATGCACTCAGACATGGGGATTTTCAGGGCTGACTAGATCTAGGCTGTGATGCTAGGATTAACGGTGCCCCTCCCTGGGCGAGTGCACTGTTCAAAGGGAAGATATCCCGGATGAAATACAAAGGCAGGCTTGCTTGCTGCTTTCTGCCTTGTGCCTGCCCTGCCACACCATATCCTGTCTCTTCTCTGCGATGCTTCTCTGCCATGCCATCAACTTGGTGCCCGCCAACTATGAATTGAACCCTATGCCAACTGAGCTAAATAAAGATTTCCTCCTTTAACTTCGTGCATCAAGTATTTTGTCTCAGAAAAAGTAACTAAGACACTAGATAAATGCGTTCACGTGCGGTGACACTATAACACAGGGCTTTCAAAGTAGGTCCCTGCAATAGTGACCTCATTTAGGAACTTATTAGAAGTGCAGATGTTGGAGCGGCACCCTTCCTGGATCAGAAACCCTCACACACAGCTTCACAAGCCCTACGTGCGCAGCCCCTCCACGCGGGCTGACGCACCACCAGTTGGAGAGCCAGTCCCATGAGCGCCCGTGGTGCTGGAAAACCCTCACTCCCTACCCCCACCATGATGTTCCCCAAACTTCAGGAGAAAGATTAAAAGTCACTTTCTTATCTAGGAAAAATGAAAGGGAAATTAGATTGGGCACCCCTGCTGCAGTCACCAGGGGCGTATGACCTTGCTCACAGTTAGGGTTGTCTTGCCCTCTGATTCCAGATACCATTTACTAACAAAGTTAGTCTCCCATGAGAAAGCAGAGGGTCTGAGACAGTAGGGGACTTCATAGCCTCTTGCCACATACAGTCAATGTAGGCCACTGACCTGAAGGTAGGTAATTCTAAGATATTTTGAGTGAATGCATGCATAGTACAAATAATATTTTGCTTGTAGAGGTAAAAATTAGATCTCCCCTGTCCCTTCCTCCTCATTTCCAGGTATGTTTCCTAAGAAAATTGATATCAAAGAAGTGAGCTAGAGATAGTATCTTCTGGTTCAAATATTTTGTCTATGAATCAGGTTCCTGGTGTGTGTGTGTGGTGTGTGTGTGGTTTTATTCTACTCATTTTAATATTTGAAAGTCAATGATTGATGGGTACACGTTGTGAACAGAAATGAGCTAATTTTGGCCAAGCACAGAGTCAAGTTTCCACGTGTTCCAAACTCATTAGGAACCTGTTCTGTGCAAAATGCCACTCAGTGTTTTCAACAGACCAGTACAGCTGTGTTCATGGACTAACTTGGGAAGCACAGCTGGTGGCCAGAGTTCACTTGTCCTTGTAGCCTCCCATGCCTGTAGCTTATACCTTTGGTGATCTTGTCCTGCCCTTCATGCTCTGGGGAATTTTCTTACCTCAGAGGACTCTGTTTCATTTCCTGGAATTTAGGTATATGTAGTTTTTCTTACTAAAAATCCTTTTTCTCCATGATCAAAAAAAATTTGCTGCTTGTTTATTGTGATGAGATATTTTGTAGTGATTTATAACTTTTCCTCTGCAATTTCAACTGATGATAATGAAGTTACAGACTTTAAATTTATCTACCTGTACCTACTTCAAGTCAATTTATGCTCCTGTGTATTTTAATCACCTTTGTGACTGTTTTAGTCTGCTCATTTTTAATTGTCCTACTTCACACATTGCCAGAAAGGGATCAAGGGTTGGAGGGAGGAAACCTGCTGGGGGAAAGGAACGGAGCTCTGCTCTGCACACTCATCAGCTCCAAGATAGGAGTGTAAGCATTATGGGCTGCAGACAGGTCCTGATAAAAAGGTAATAAGTTTTTTCTTAATTTGACTGAATGTTTCTTTCCTTGACTAAAATATTCTTCTTTTGAATTTTTACTTTTTGTTTGCTTTTATTATATTAACTTCACATTCTGATGATTACAGTATCAATTTTAATTTCTTAAACTTTTATATTCTATTTTGTGTATTTTATTCTTCCAATTTTTTGTACCAGAATTTATATTTTAGAATTTAATTCCTGTTTTATCTATACATTATTTGTTTAACAGATTTAGAAGTGTTTCTTTATATTTTATAGATTATTTATCAATGATATCTTTTAGATATCATCAGAAAGGATGATACTTGCAGATTCAATAGGAGAAAATCCTACATGAGGAACATTGCACGTTGGAATCTTTTCATCCAGCTCTCGTTACATCTGACCCCCTTCACATTCTATATACAAAACTGTCATTCTCTCATCCACCCATCAGGATATTCATGTATTAAGCATTTTTAAATGAAATCAGTGTGTGCAAAGCAAAATACTGGTGCTTGGATGTAGTGGTGGAAAGATGGATTGCACCATGGCCCACAGAACAATCATTCAAAATAAATGAAAATGTGCATGACTACCGTGGCTACCATGGCTACCATGGCTACCGTGCCACACAGTGTGCAGGTCCAGAAGACAGAGGAAAGGCGGTCAGTGAGCACAATGTTCCTGGGAGGGAATAGAAAGTGTTTGTGCTCCAAGACTGGAATAGGTTTGTGGTACCAAAGAAACAGAAAAAAATCAGCACAATTGCAGTCAGGTGTTGGAACAGGGAAAGAATAGTATCTTTGGAAAGAGGAAGTTTATCCTAACTCCTAAGTTTCAGGTAGATGCTGAAGGATGATGTTTTATGAACCATATTTGCTTCATTTCCAGTTCACTCTTGTCCCGAGTGCAGTGTAGATTAAAAGTGATGGGACGAAATATAGAGAAGCTTGTCAGCCATAAAGATGAGTGACTTGCACAAGGATGCCGGAAGTGGTCAGCGGGTGAGCTTGGAAATCACTTAGGCAGTAGAATCAGAGGACGGAAGTTCAACTGGTTTTCTGTGTGTGAGAGAAGGTTCAGCTTTTTGCCAAGATGGGGAACATTGGAAGGAAAGCAAACTTGGGGCAAAAGATCTTCTGTCAGTTTGCAATATGGTTATTTTAAAATAAGTGTGAGATTTGTTGGATTTTAATTATGCAATATATATATTTACAAAAGAAGTTTGAAATAGAATTATTAGTGTAGCTATCACATTAACTCTGAGAATGGAAGAAACTTCTGAACAGCCAAGATGATGCAAGGCATGAGTCAAGGGTGGGCAGAAGAGGAGAGATTGGTGAAGAAAACTAAGGAGCATCAGCCAAAATGATAGCAGAAAATTCAAGAATACATTGTCAGCCAAGGCAAAGGAAACACTGGAAAGTAGAGAACTTGGTCAGCCACACAGCCTGCTGTTGAAGAACTCTGTGAAATCAATGACTGGGTGAGGAGTCCCCTGTTCAAATACACAACCATTTGTTTTTTGTGCTTTTGACTGTTGTTGCCCAGCTTTTAGCTCTTAGTGGAAGACAGAATTGAGAGGGAAGGAGGCAGGAAAGGTGAGTCCAAGAGGATGCCTTAATGTGCATCCATTTAGCTATAAATGACTCTAGTTTCTCATTCTTCATGGCTGAGTAGTACTCCATTATTTCTTTTCTTTTTTTTTTTTTGGTACTGGGGATTGAACTCAGGACCTTGCACTTGTAAGGGGTATTTCATTTTATAAAAATACCACATTTTCTTTATCCAGGACACACTTGTGTAAATACTGAATAATTTCTCTGGTGTGAGAAACTGAAAGTGTAAATGAGGATCAAAATATATAGATAATGTGAAATAAGGGGAAAAAGTTCTGAAGGAGAAGGGGAAGTGGAACAGGTTAGGGAAAGGAAAGAAGAGAAAGGAATAAATATGAGAAAAGGAAAAAAAATGGAAACAAAGTCTTTGTAAATAGGTAGAGGTGGTGGGGTTGAAGGGAGGGTAGGGGAATGGGAAAAAAATAAGAACCAAGAGAGATTATGTAAAGGCACAAATTCCCAGTGACGAATGTCATATTGTATACCTAAAATGTACCAATGAACTTAAGGAAAGAAAAAGATGAGTTCAATTCAATGGAGGACATGATATATGCGGCAAGAAGGGTTTCTGGTGTACTGTGAGCTGCGTAGGACACTCACATTTATGGGTCCTGTATTTCAATCCCAGGCATCTTGTTTCTTTATGGCACTTCTTCTAAATAAAAGTTGCATGTTTTAATGGCTATATATTTCCATATTCAAAACTGGTGGCATTTAGGAAAATCACAGAAAAAAATTAAAGACATTGGAGTTTTCACATTTGGAAAGATTTCCTGATCACACTGGGAATAGTAGCAAACACAGTGGAGGGCATATCAGGTAGGGACTCATGAACCCAGATGTACGTCTGTCATTGCCTGCCCTGGACAGCAACTACCCCCTCCTGTGGCAGCAGGTACCTCTGTGGCGGCCAGCCCAGGGCAGGAATCCATTTAATAATCCCTCGCGATTAAGGTCAACCACTGCACTTAATCTCAGCTAGTCCCACTGTGCTACCTTTATTAAAAATTTATATTCATACAGTAAATCAGTGAACTGATCATTAGGATGTGTGAGTTGTGATAAAAATGCAGTGTGTTTAAGTTTTAAAAATATTACAGTAAAAGACACATTGTCATAAATCTCCCCTCAAAATATCCCCTGTCTCTCCCCTCCCTTATCCCATGGTTTTTGCCACTTTCTAAAACAGTTCTAGAAGCCCTATTTGGTGGGTATCTTTTATTTGTGCTGTCTTGGCTGCCTCGATGCCTGAATTTATTACAACATTTACCTTTCCTAGTCATTTTTAATTTAGCGAAGAGCCAGAAGTTACATGGTGCCAAATCTGATAATTAAGGGAGATGAGGACACACTGTAAAGTTTTTTACTGGTCTGCCTTTCTGTTGGATGGCACCGAGCAACAACAGGCACTGCATTGTTATGTTAGTCACAGCTCATAAAGACACCCATGAAAGGGGAGTCCAGAATGGCTTCAGAACATGGCAAGAAGGAGGGATAAGTGTGTTGCAAGTGAAGGGGGGAGGGGTTGAAGGGGATTAATGGCGAGGCACCCTTCCATAATCTTTGTTTAATTTAAACCTTTAACATGTTTTTCAGTCACCCCTTGTATCTACCTGCACTAGCTAATATTCACTCCCATAATATAATAATCAAGAAAATGTCACAGCTCATACACTATACTCACCATACTGTTCTTTCTGTTTGGATTTCTTAATCCTGCTCTTCTCTACAGGACCAAAATTACACTAATGAATTCCAGGGAATAAAAAGAAGCCTTGAAAAAAGTGTCAATCATGCCTGCTCTATTACATACAATTTATTTACATATCAGTTTATGTTAAATTATATGCATTAATATTCTAATCTTCATATTGTAATTAGGTAATTAAAAGTAATTAGTATACTTCAACTAGACAAAAATAGCTGCCTTAAATCCTACATGCTTTTAGTTATCTTACTAAAGCCTCTAAATCATTTAACCACTTAAAACTTTTTTTCTGAGAAATTATTTTGAAATTTTGTGTATTAGAGAGGTAGGCTAGTTAGGTTGGAGGTCTGAGGACAGCGAGGGGATGAGCTTAAGGGAAGGGGAAGTAAAAAAGATCAAGATGCAATGTGCATATGCAACAATTCCCCATGATAAATGTATTCATTATGAATCATAATATGTACTAATAAAAAAGAGGAATAGAACTCATAAGGTTACCTTTTAACCAAAATTGCCCAAGTCCTACAATTAACTCTAAAAATCACTGCTGAATTAAATACTATCATCTGGATGTGGAAAAGATAGTATATAATCTTTGTAATACTTGTCATAGAATGATAGCACTGCCTTCGAAAATGTCTATGTCATCCTCTTTGGGACTTGTGTGTATATAAACTTGCACAGCAAAAGAGACTTTAGAGCTGTGTTTAAATTCAGGATCTTGAGATGAGAAGATTGTTCGGGAGTTTCCAAGTTAAACAAATTTAACCACAATTACCCTTGAGGGAGGGAAAGGGGAAGGTCAGAGGAAGGAGAACAGATGTGAAAAACAAAGTTGAGCTCAGAGCTGGAGATTTCAAGATGGCGCCCCTGTGGCTCTGAAGATGGGGAAGGGTCAAGAGGCAAGGGATGCCTTTCAGCTGCCGGGGAAGGCAAAGAGATGGAATCTTCCCTAGAGTTACACAAGGATCACGGCCTTGACATACCTTAACTGCTGTCACAGCAAGTCTACTTTATACTTCTAACATTCAAACCATAAGACAGTACGTCTGACTTGTGTTCAGCTAGTAAGTTTATAATAATTTGTTAAGGAGAAAGAGGAGCTTATGCGTCATTGTGTACCTACTCAGGGTTAATAATGTGATTTTTCCATCACAGTATCAGTGATTTCCCCATTGGTTTATACAGCTGTGGCCATTAACAGTGGCCCGTGTTGAAGCAAAGGAGGGAAAATAAAGCCAACCCATTACCATGGCTGTTAGGTAACCAGGAAGCTCTGGACACCAGGGGAGCAGATGGAATGAAAATGCTGCTTCCCTGGTGACAACAAACTTCGAAAGTTTCATTTTTGCCTGATGTGGGGGACAACATTCAAGGGTAAATGTAACCACAGAGCCCTGAGACAGCATCTTGGGCTGTAGTCTATTCCCTATAAAACTCATGAAGGTCACCTCCATCTTTTTAAGTGAATAGGGTCATGGAGACTGGAAGGAAATGCTGTGGAAATGCACATAGCCTTTGGTTTTGTTAACAGTTTCATTTCTGTGAGGCTCCTGCCACCCTCTTTATGTTTTATAAAATATAGAAAACAGTTTTTGCTTTCTGGCAGGAGATGATCAATTAATCTCAAAGCAATTCAAAACAGTTATGAAATGTTTTATGGATATGGATCAAATTTGAGATGTTTTCCTTTCTAGAATTTAGATACCTGTAAAAAATAAATATAAGGAAAAGGTTTTAAAAACTCTAAACAATACAAATTGTGGTGCAGTCCAAGTTTGAGTACCCCTCTGTCTGTCTGTCTCTGTCGGTCTATTTGAGCTTTCCTCTCTTTGCCTGTGTTCAGCACAAATGTGTTTATGCCACAGAAATTTGCCAAAATTGTTGCTCTGCATAAAAATTGATTTTCAGGTTAACTAGGGGCTCAAAATAATAATTCTATTTTCTCATTTAAATTGCCGGCATGAATGTGTGTCAGAGCTATTTATAGAAGTATAAAATTATGAATATGAATACATCTTATGAATCTGGCTCAATAGTTCAAAAATATATGCATCATGCTATGAGGGCTGTGCATAAACCATACAAAAAATTTTGAAAAGATTGTTCTCAGTGACAGCCATGCAGTTGTTGGACTCAATCGGTTTTTTTGTGGGGGGGGTTGTTTTTGTTTTTGTTTTGCAGCTGTATGCAAATTATTATATATCAGTGGCCATGCAGAAATGCTGTCAACATCTGGAGTTTTATTAAACAAAATACCAACAGCTACCACTCAATTGCTCTTTCCCCAAGCGGGAATTCAATAATAGTCCTTCAGACACCTGCTGCAGGAAACCCTTCAGAGGTACCACCCTTGCCGTTGGGTGTAAAGTAGCATCTCCTTGGCTCTCCTTAGCACACAAAAGCTCTCAGTGTGAGTGTCCATGTGTGTGTGTGTGTGTGTGTGTGTGTGTGTGTGTGCGATAGAAAAGAGAAACAGAAAAAAGAGAATGTTCATTAGTAGATTATACCCATTTTCCTTATTTTAATGTGAATGTTTCTAAAAATTAAAATATGCTCATTGTATTATGAGATGCTCATGATTTTTCCTGTCAAATTTAGACTCCACATGCTCTCTTATTGTAGTATAAACATGCTTCTAAAGCTGATTTCACACACAGTGTGAACAGGTGTGGATTATCATGATTTCTAAAGAAGAAATAGTGGATGCCTATTAAAATGAGAATTACCAGAGTTGGAATAAGGGGACTACTTATTTGCAGACATGTTTTCATGTATATTGAAGAATCATGTATCAGGGACACCGGGCGACTGAGCTAAATTTCACCTGGAATTTGCCAGTGCCATGCAAAGGTCATATTAAATTGAAGCAGCTTTAAGGTAGCATCTAGTAATGCTTTTTCCCAAATGCCAGTTGAACTCCCCATATTGAAGGCAGTGTAAGTGCAACAGTTGGTCTTAATGAGAATTATTTGAAATAATGTGTATCTGCGTGACTAAAAATGTGGTTCTCAAAGCAGAACAGGATTGTGTAAGAGCTGTTCAGAAATATGAAACCCTGGCCTCTGCCATTAGACCTAGGGGATCCATTGCTGGCCAAATGTCTGTCTTAGTTTTTTAGGTGATTTGCATACAAGCCACATTAAAGACCCACAGGCTAATGTGCTTCCAGGCACTGGTAACTTGGGTTTATTTATAAAAGTTGCTGGTCTTCACATTTGAACACAACCCTATATTCATGAGCATACACAGATTGCTGGCCAATATATGTAGTTTTCAAACCCTCTTCATAAAAATCCCTCTTATATTTCATTTTTTATTATTCATAAATTCATGACTGGATCTGCGTGATATGCTTTACAAATTTAACTTTAAACAAAAATGAAGGAACACAACACAGTAAGAATGGCTAATTTGATTAAGACAGAGTTAGACATAAGTGCAGTGAATGTCAAGGCTAAGAAAAAAGGTTTTGGTGCTACAATGTTTGAAAGTGCTTTCTAGATGATAAACCTAGATGTCGCAGTTGCAACAATATTTACGGGAAGATTGAATTCCTATTACTCTGACTACCATGCCATAAACTCGTTGTCCTCTAGATATGAGAAATAATATTTAGTCATTAGTAGGTATGCCATTTAGGTGTGTTTTCCAATACAGTTAGTGAATTAAACCTGGCTTTACAGTGGGAGTTAATTACTGTCATACAACAGAAATATGTTGTCTGGAAAGTTGCTGGAAGGGTCTTAGAAACTTGCAGTTCTCTTGCTTTGCTTTCACAGTTGCAATATATCATCAAGTCCATGTTCCAGGAAACTAGAAGGAGAGAAGACAGCATAAGATCCACGTGTCCTATTAATCAGAAAAGTTTAAAACCCTTCAAGACCCTTGGCTTCGGGCCCACTACCACATGAGCTTGAGCTGATGGGAGGTGGTGACGGAGACAGAGGCTGGAGTAACCTCGAGGTCAGCCTGTCAGAACTGTCTGAGGAGCCAGTCTACAGTTGCCACAAACAATATTTACAAAACCTAGTTCATTTTTTAGATCAATGATTCTGTAATCAATAGACAACATTTATTTTGATTGATGTCTGTTGCCAACATCTCCCTGAAATAAGCCAGTTGGGTTCATGCTCCTTAATTGCTTAAAGATGAACATCTTTCTATAGGTTTCTTGCCCGTGATGACTTTAGTAATGAGTTTAATACATACAATGGAAAGGTCTTAAGTGTAGTCATTTTCCCCAGTTCCTACCTCCAACAGGATAGAATAATATAAAACAGATGTTCTTGCACTGTTTCCATATTCACCCAGGGTGGCGAACTGCATGGTTTTCCTTGGTGACCTATTCCAGTGTCTGCATGCACATCACCTAAAGGATGCTAGCCTAGGACATTGGACTTTGTCAAACACAGCTCCATTAGCAGCAGGGAGCTGAACTCAAGGAACTTTCAAGGTCTCATCTAAGAATATTATCGGATTCGCCTGCATGTGTCATCTCAGGACTTGCTTATATCCACATGAGATCAATGCTGCCTCCCTCCTATTAGTTTTCCTGCCATCTGTGCCTCCAGATGTAGTGAGAACAGGGCAGGATCTCCACCATCCACCCACTGGAAGTGAAAGAAGTTGATTCTTCCCTTTGTTCCAGGGTGTCTATGCTCTCCTTTGTGGAAAGTAAATGCCCCTGTGCACAATGGAGCTGAAAACAACCATCATTTAGCCCAGTGGTGGTTTATGCCAAATGGATTAATATTGCACATTTTTCTAAATATTTTGGAACTTATTTGCTAGCTGGATTATAGCTTAGTATTCAAGAGTGATTGGTGAAGGATAATTAAGAAACTGAAATTAGCAAGAGGCAAAGAAAGTCGGGGCCCAAGGCCCTTATGTGACAAGGGTCTGGTCCAGGGCCAGGGACAAGTCTTTACATCATTCCAGGAATGTGGGGGTGACCAAAACAGGAAGCTGTCTCCTGTCACATGAAAGTTGCCTTCACCTTGACTACTTCTGGCTCTCCAACTTTTTCTCATTGCATGCTTACTATGGTAGCTGGGAGGATCATGTAACATTTCAGGAAAATGTGCTTTTTAACAGTGACCAAGTTGACTGTGGTCACACGTGTCCTATGCCTTGCTTCAGATTCAGCAGCTGAGGCATCCACAGAGGAAATGAATCTTCCTCTGTGTCACACACAGCTACTGACTGAGCCGTTGAGCAAACAGCGCTGTCTCAAGATCGGCGCTGCAATGTGTTTGGCACGTTAATATCCCAGCTACCTTTAGACACACGTTTGCATCTCATCAACCAAGTTGAGCCTTGTGTTTACTGAGCGGAAACATCACTTCCTTATCCTAAAGATAAGGGCAATCTTAGGAATAAATCTAAATTAAGGCTAAAGCATCCCTAGTATTCTTTTGATGTGCACAAAGATCAGACATTTAACTGACTTCGGTAGATACTGATAATAAAATATTACTACTAATAATAATGATAATAATAGATTATTAGTTTTATCTATCCACACTCTTCTTTTCACTGACTTTTTGAATGTTTTGAAGTCACTTAGCTTATCAGGAGCTTCCTTAAGTTAAATCGAGGTAATTAAGGAATGAGTAGATCAACTCAACCTGTGAAGTTTTCCTTTGTGATCAAAATTCGCATATGCTTGTACAAACACTTTTAAATGCAGTTTTTAAAAAGTTATTTAAAGCTATTCAGGAAAAAATGATGAGATCTTTGGCAGCAGAAGCAAGTTCGACATGAACATCAGATTTCTGACCACTCCCGAAATCACAGGATTCTCAGGGACAAAGATTAGAATGAATATTTGGAAAGTCCAGCCAGTCAAAAATAATAAATACAAATTTATTTTCTTAGGTTCTGATCACCCACTCCCAGTTTGTCAGATGCTATGAGCTTCAATCCATGTTTTATGTGTGTAACTATGCCTATGGCTATACAACTCAAGGTACTTTTAAATTTAAATTTAATTTTTAAATTAATTTCTGTGTCACTGGGGATGTGGGAAACTGAATTGCATAAATATTTGCAGGATTTGGTCATCCATATTATTTCAAGTAAAAATAACCTTGTACCATATTAATAAGCAGAAATGTTCTTTCTTTATGTATTTTATGTATGATATGTATGATTTGTAGTTTCATATATTATATATTTCAGTTGAAACATCAGTATATTATTTATAGCAACTGTGTCATTCCAAAACATACAGGTCCATCAATGACTCTGATATTCATGTCATATATACACCTCTATATCATGTCCATTTAAAATTTTATACCTAGCTGAACTTTCAAAATTGAGTTATCAATGCAAACTTCAAAGTAAAATGTAATAAGAATCCTCAGAGAAATTACTTCCCTTGAAATGTAAAATCAAATGGCAGTGAATGACACTTTGGGTTCACTAGAGGAAGTGCGTGAATAACTTTAGTATGTCCTTTAGTCCTGTGGGTAACAAAGGCATCCTCGCTCTTTAAAGAGTCATCTTCAGTGTCACCAGCCTACAGGTCCTGGGAGGACACTGTCAGTCAGCCTCAGAAACAGCCTAACATTGCTTCACCACAGCACAAATTTGTGGGTATCACTGGGCACTAGGGTAGAGGTCAAATTGCCTCTTGAACTAATGTTTTCTTCCATGTTTGTCTCTGTGCCTCAGAAAGAAATTAGACATGAGGTTGCCTCACTGTGCCTTTCAGTGATCATCTACCTACCATAAAATTGCTCCTTGTATCCCAGAGTTTGTCCTTCTGTACTCATGGTTTGTGTGAAATTAATGAACAAGAAACAAAGACATTTCCAGCTAAAAGTGAAAACAAAGACCAAAGCTATTTCCTTTTTTAAGAAACCTACAAAATATTCTTTCTATGGCTTTACCAAAGTGAGCTCAACAGTTTGATTTTCAGCAAAAATTAAAATATTAAAACAAGAGGCAATGCAAATATCAGTGATGAATATCCAAGTCTATAGTTCCATAACGGCCACTCTGATACTATAAAAAGTATTGTGTTCTTAGTCAAGGAGTCCAGCTCTACCACTTACTGTGTGACCATAAGGCAGTAGATTGGATTTTATGAACCTCACTTTTTCTTTTTCAATAAAGTAGACTAGAGATAACCTCTTCTTCAAGATGTGTTTGGAGACTCAAATGCATTACATGTAGAAACGCTGGATCATATGAACCATTTAAGAAGCACTTATAAAAATCAGGTGCATCTGAATTTGTATACTAACTCAGATCAGCTTTTGTAATTGTTTAAGATTGTATTTATCTTCAATTATCTAGCTGTGCCTTTGACATGTATCTAAAAATGACATTCTGTCACATGTAGAATCTTTAAATTGTGGATTCATTATATGTAATAACTGTACTTCCTTCTTCACAATACATTGGACTAAAGAATATTCCAGGAACACAAATAGTACAAATTTATTAGATCAGATATATGTGGTCAAATGGATGCACCTTGAGGCCATACTCTTAAGTGAAATAAATTGGACATGTGTATGTAAATATAGCATTGTCTCTCTGGTGTGAGAAGCTGAAAATGTAAATAAGAACCAAAGTGGGTAATAGACACTGTGAAATAGGAAGAAATGTTCAAAAGGAAAGGGATCTAGGGAGAGGGGAGGGGGAAAGGAAGAAAAAATGAGTAAAGATGGATGAAATGGAAACAAAGTTATAAATAAGGACGGGAAGAAGAGTTGAAGGGAGGGGATTGGAATGGGACAAAAAGAAGAATCAAGATATATCATGTAGAGGTACAAATTCCCCATGATGAATGCAATCCTTAGGTCTGTCTAAACTGTACCAATAAATTTAACAAAAAGAAGCTTTTACCTATGAAAAAGAAACCATCTGTTATCACCTCACTAAATCTCGGGAGGACTGATGACAAAGAAAGAAGTTGATTCTGCTTGTTGTGTTAGCGTGCAATGTCTAATCAAGGTTGGCAAGTAGATTTTGTATAATTACGTTTTCTTCATAAGCCCTTTTATTTATGATTGAAAAACATTGTTTATAGATAAAACCTGACATGTATTAAAATACTATAAGGCTGGGTGGAGTGAAAATTGAGATATTTCTATAATTTCATCAGGCTAATTGGTTTTGAAAAATAATTTAGACATAAATCATTGTTGTAAATGTGTTTGAACATAAAACAGGCATGTATAATACAAGGAAGTAGATTTAAATATGGGTCGATTCAATAGAATGACTCATATTTAATGTACTAAATAATCAGAATACATTGTATGCTGAATATGATTAGCATAATCAGTCATCAGTGACTTAAAAGTCGAACTAAGGTTTTATATCAGTTCAGCAAAGAAAGTCAAGGGTAAAACGTCAGTAACCATTAGAGATATGTAGATCATAATTGATATTCCAATATATGTCTGATGCAATTGCAAGAGAACAAAAAGAAAAAGTAAATGAAAGAGAAGCTATGAATATATACCTGACAATCCTCTGGAAGCTAAGAAGGAATAGAGATTTTTCAATGAAAGCAACTAGGTGTTCCACAGAAAGTGAAAAACAAGATGAATTGCCATTTCAGAAGATCACACTAATGTTGAAGAATATTTAATATATATATGATAGTTTAAAAAATTATAAGATACATATCTACAGTTGATGAAAGTTGCACTAATAGAAACAGTAAAAAAGCATAAAGGCAATAGCATCACAATTGACAATAGTCAAGAGGTGGAAGTAAACTGTATGTCCACACATGGGTGACTAAATAAACAAAATATGTCGTTTACGTATAGTAGAACTTTTTTAGCCTTAAGAACAAAGAAATCATGCTGCAGCATGAGTATGGCTTGGGGACATTGAACCAGGCATAAAAAGACAAGCACTTTATGATTTAACTTACACGAATCATCTGAAGTAATGAGATTCACAGAAATGGAAACAGAAAGGTGGTTGCCAAGGTTGAGGGAAGAAAACAAGGGAGCTGTTATTTAGTAGGTACAAGGTTTCAGATTTGCAAAATGGGCAAGTTCTGAAGATCACTTTAAAGATCTGAAAGTGTTTAAGAATGCTTAGCTGCAAATGGATATCGAAGTAACATTTTTACCAATTTCTTTTAAAAAGCATATAGACAGTGATTGATAACTTCAAGTAATCAGATAAAATAGCTGTTAACTGATAATGTTGTACTTTGGGAAATCAGAGTTATGAAGAATAAAACTAGTTAGTGATAGCAGATAAATACAAAATTTCTCTATTAAGGGGATTGTTAGATTACATTTATTTAAACAGAAAAATATAACCCAGAGGTTAAAATTGAATTTAGACAACTATAAAACTGTACAGATAAATTACAGAATACAGAAATATTAATAAGGCATTGCTCAAAACATCCTATTGATTTTTTCACTAAAACTAAAACAGGTAAAGAGGACTATGATGTGAGACATGCAGAAGAAAAAGAGAGATTGAAAACTTTCAAATTTAATTAAAAACTGAAATTTGTATGATGCTAAGAATTTGAACCAGTCAATAACTAATAGTTAATTTTTACATGAAACAATTGAAATAGATGCATTAATGTCATATCAAAGAATAAGTTCTTGGTGTTCAGAGCGTTTTTGTTCCTCTTTTTGGATTTAGTAAAGCACATAGTTTACTAAGAGCTGTCCTCATTATACTGTGCTGCGGAAGCCCTGCAATTCTTCCTCCTGTCTTGGCTTAGATGCCCCTTATTCTACCTTTCATCTCACCCTGACCTTCCCAGACTGTAGCGATCACTGTTCTACACTTGAGCACAAAGAAATAATGGACAGAAAGAAACTCTGGTTACCGTGGTTTGGTCAGGGTGTGCTGTATACATCAGTTGAACTGTCATGCTGTACCACACTAATTCACAAAGTTAATACATGCTAATCAAAAGTAAAGTTATAGGCCAGAAAAAGGATTAAATAAATTTTATATCAAGTAATAACAACAGAGGAAAACTTAGTTAAAAATACTAATCCACTGAAGTTAGAGATAAAGAATATTAGATGATAAAAAGCAATAGCAAACAAATAATAGCCTGTGAAACCAGCCCATTGTAAAAGTTAACACAAATATGAATTGATTAGTCTCTGAACAACTGAGATTAATATTGTATGGATGAAAACAGGCTGAAAACACTAAACACTAAATACAACTGAAAATTTGTATAAAAGCATTTAAAATGTAAGTCATTATACTACTATTAGTATAAAAATAGAAAGTTCTACTAGGTAAGCAAGACATAGACATTGCTAAAGTGGATAATCTACATAAATGTGCAGCAATCTACCTTAAAAACTTAGAAAAATTAACTGGCATAATGTAAGGAAATTCAATAAATCTAATGTTATGATACACTATTTCAAAATGCTGATAGAAAATAATGAGCAATTGGAAAGAAAATATTAATGAAGATATTAAAATTTATAAAACTAGCACTTAGTACTTTGACCTAGTAGGTTCCTATCAAAGTCTATATGGAAACATTAGACAATATCATTTATTTTCAAAAAGAAATATCATTAACAAAGTTGTATCTAATCATAAAGGAATTTTTATTAATCAAGATTTTATATCTCTCAGATCATAAATAAATAAATTTGAAAATCTACAAGGCAAAAATAGTAAAACAAGTAATCAAAACCTTCATAAAATAAAAACTCTGAAACGAACTTCAAATTAAAGTTTTTAAAATAGAGAAAATTAAAAGAATTTAGAGGAATAGTAACTGTACAGAAGACCTATGACATACAACAATGCTTACAGAGACTTTTTAGCCTTAGAGGTTTGTATTTGAATAGATAAAATATTGAAAATAAATGGATTAAATATTTTTCAAGAAGTTAAAAAAAGGAAAAGGATAATCTCAAAGAAATTATCATTCAGGAAGAAAAAATGGGCAAAGAGTGTAGATCATAAAGGTAATGAAGCAATAAAGCAGAAACCTAAAAGCTGGTATTTTGTTAATGCTTAAGATAACATGTGAACCTTAGGAAGATTGTTCTTGCAAGTGAAAAGATACAAGCAACTAATTCTGTTGCAAGGATTATTTGTAATTACAAATCAAGTAGAGATTTTGCAAATCTTTAGATAAAAATAGAATCAATTCAAAGTATATATTTAAAATTCTAAACGTAATAGTCCTCAAGAAAATAAAATTTATTAAACTAATACAAGATTGATTCTGATAAAATTTTTAATCTATCTTTTATTTTATGGTTTTTCTCTAGGCACAGTTTGTTTATTATCATGTTAATAAAACCTATTTTGTGTCAGATTTTTTAAACCTAAGAGCTCTGTTTAATGGCTAAACATCAAAGATATCTGCATAAGGTTACAAAACTGACAACTATCAAATCACATTATGTGCTTCTTATTACTTTGTTTCCTGAGCAAGGGATGCCTGCAACCACAGAATTTTAGATCAATCTTCCTTATAAACACTCAAACATGATATTAACAAATTATATTTAATCTTGCAATGTAGAGAAAATAAAAAACAGGTCTTCCTAGAAATGCAAAAATGAATTGACATTAATAAATGCATTTAATATGTAGTAATATACATCATACAATAATTACTAAAATTTAACTTTCACTTAAAAACTATTTTAAAACTTAAATAATATAGAAAAAAACCCCAAATTTTCATTTGATAGAAATAATCTGTTTTAAAACAGCCATGTGCCAGTTCATCCTAATTAGCTCAATATGATCTGGATTAAGAGACTCCCAGAGGGGGCTGATTAGATCACCACAGTGCTGTAAACCAGCAATAGATTAATCCAATGGTATTCATAGCTGACTGTGCTGGTAAGAGTTAGGGCCCATTTTTAGATGAGCAACTGGTGATTTTCAGGGTTTATTTCTTTCTGGCTTTTTCCCCTGGGCTCTGCTGCTCAGCAACCATGAAGTGGGTAGCTTTTCTCCACCATGCCATTCTGCCATGATGCTTTTGCCTTGAAGCCAGTGAGCCATGGACTGATAGCTGTGAAACCATAAACCTAGTAAAGCTCTCTTCCTTTAAATTGTGTGAGTCAAGTCTCCCAGTAAAGAGAAAGCTAATCAATACAAACTGTAATGTATGATGATCATAAACCTTACAGTATTTTCTGTCACTTTGTTTAAATGAGGATAGTTTTTATCAAAATTTTTATTTAACATCCATCTAAAAATTTTACCCAATGTAACAAGATGCTAGGAAAGAACTCAAAACCATCAATAACAAAAACTTAAAACACTAAAAAAATGAAAGTAGGCCTTGTTTTCAGAAAATATGATAGTGTAAACTCATGTACTGAACAATGTATTCATTTAAAACAAAATTTAATAGATCTTTTTAATAAAAATATATTCACACACAAAAATAGAAAATATAAAAGAATATCCATTCATTTTAGTAATCAAAGCTCTAAGTACAATTTACAATATATGTGAATATTTATGAAATTAATACTAAATATAACTGAGGCATATACAAGAAAATATAACTGGAAATGAAATATGTATAAAATATAATATGTCTTTTTGCAAAGTTAATGTATACATTTAGTATAACCTAATGTTTTTTAAAGCTAAATTTGAGATTTTGATTTATAACCGTGTGAAAGTCATAAGGACTGAAAATAGTTTAGATAAGCTTAAAGATAAATACTACAATGAAAATCATGAAGTATGTTATGAACATGAAGACTAAAATGGGCCAGTGGAATAGGAAAGAGAACTCATGAGAGATTCTTGCATGTAAGGAAGAGATAACTCAGATGGCTTTGCAAAGAAGCAGGTGGTATTTAGGAAATAGTGAGGGAAACTGGAGTTCTCCTATCATAGCATTAAAGCTATAGTAATAATAGAAAGAAAAGTATTAAAATGCCCACAAAATAGTATACTACCAAAATATCCTAATGACTTCAGGATAAGGTAGAATACCTCAGAAGAGAAATTATTAAAGAGATGATCAATAAATTTGACATATAAATTTAAAATTTATTCAATAAAATGTATTATATATTCTTTAGATCCAAAATGTCCTCCCAGAGCCTCATGTGTTCAGAGGTGAGGATTTGGAAGTTGGTGAGGCTGCGAGTGTGCAGTACTCATCAGAGGAGTTATCCACCGATAAGTTCGTGACTGAACATGCTCTTAGGTGCCGGGCCTGGTCGGACAAGGTGGGTCACTGGGGTGTGACAAAGAAAAATGCATTCTTGTCATTGCTCTTCCCTTCCCTCTCCCTCTTTTGGGATCTCATGGCATGAGCAGATCTCTTTCACCATCTGCCCTTTCACCATACTGTGGCTAGCTTGGTGCCAGACAACCATGGACTGAACCCTTGAAAATCACGAGGCAAAAATCCTTTAAGTTTTGGGTGTTGGGTGTTGGGCAGATATTTTTGTTCCAGCAACTGGAAAATGACTATGAAAGTATATCCAAATTGCTATCTGCCTTACTGTGATAAAACAAATGGTTTGTATTCATAATTTTAAAAGAATAATTTTAAAGACAAGTCAATTAAGTAAGGCAAATAAATAATTATACAGCACAATAACAGTCAAAGTATATGATCAGGTGATTCAGAGGAAAGGGAGTTATACATCAAAACAAGCATTTGTAAAGATAAGAAATTTAACAAATCTTTGACAAAATAAGAACATGAAAATAAGGTATTATTTCAGGCCAATTAGATTGGGAAAAAATGCAAACTCCTGTCAAAAACCAAGCATACATGAAAATATCAGAGGATAGAAATTTCCCAGCCGTGAAATTCCCACCAGAGTCAGAAGCAGTACCAAGAGAAGGGGGAACAGGGACAGACAGAGGTGCAGCAGCGGACACAGTGAGCCCATGTGGTCCTGAGTGGATTTGCATTTCAGTATATGGAGGGAGAAGAACACAGTGCATGGTGATATGCAGCCCCTAAATGGTGCATGGTGATATGCAGCCCCTAAATTTTCATATTGAAGGTGAGTTTTCAAAACTTAGAGATACCTATTTCAAAAATACATCCAAAGATAAACATGAAATGTAAGTTAACAATTATCTGTAGGGGAAGAGCAGTAAGAGGGTCTAGGCGAGGGAACCCAAATGTATCTGTAATTTTATTTTATTTCATTGGAAATATCTTAACATTCACATGATTCTCTTTGATAAGGAGGTGAGAATGTCACTATACCTATATTATTAAAATATCATATTCCCTATTTTTGAAACAGTTTATCTGTATATGTTAACATGACAAAAATAATTTAGGGGGAAAACACTACAGCGGGTAGTGAAATAAGTAAAAACATTTTTAATTTTATCAAAGCTGAGCAGGATGAGACTCACTTTAGCGACTAAGTCTGGATTCATTTGTAGGTTTCTCGGACCTCAGCAATATTTCTAGGGTCAGCTTTTCAGGTGATGAAGACTATTTCAGAACAGTTAAGTGTAGTTGTCTGAAGATATGCATGTTTTGAACTAGAAGCTCCTGGGTTGACATCATGAAACACGGCACCGTGCCCCAGTTAAGAGACTTGGATACGGGAATAATATTGACTCATACACACACCTGCACAAGCGACTGCCACAGCTGCACATTTTTATTTCACCAGCCCACCTTTTCTCCAATCTCCCATAAATCCAAGTAATGCTGGACTCCAACATCTGGTTCTTAGTGGAGAGTTGTGCTGTGAAGTGGTACTTAGAGACTTGGAAAGGAGACAGTAGGAATGATGCCTTCAGTTACATATTTACAGTTTACAGGGAAAGACTCGGGAAGGATCTACGGTGTTAGGGCCTTGGTATGAATATTTTAAATTAATAATTAGTTTAAATTGAAGGCTGATTCATTAATGATAGTCCCTTTCCAGATGCTGTGGAGAACATGAAGATGCGTAGACATGATTCTTAGGATCCAAGAACTTGTTTGAAAAGGGATGCAGGACATACACAAACCATAATATAAAATAGATGGTTCTTGAGATATACATTGCATATAAAATTGCTCCAGGAACACAAGGCTTTCCTAATATAATATATTCATCCAGTCATTGATGGATAAATAGGAAGTTCAGTAGAATGTACATAAAACAGCAGGGGTTTTCATTATTAAAAGAGCATCTATGCATGCTAAGAGTGAGTGGCGGCTCAGGAGAGCGCTGCAGAGGTGACCTCTGGCCCAGGAACGCTGTCCCACGGCGGACACAGGATCTCCTGTGCTACCCTGGATCCCGGGGACACTGGACAGCTGAAGGAAACCCCGTCTCTGGGATCGACGGCCAGCTGTGCATCGGGAAAGTGTCACTTTTCCTCTAGAGAAGAAAACAGGCTTCAGCTTCTCACTTTTATTGTAGGAACGTTTGGGAAAGGTATCTGTAGGCTAAGTAAAAATTGCAGAGATGGAAATAAATATTGTGCAGAGTCAAGGGTGGGCAGCCCTAAGCGGCTCAGTGCTAGGACAGGCGACAGCCTCCACGCTTTAAGAGGTTCTGTGGTCAGTAAAATCATTCTGGAAATATTTACAGGGCTGAAATATCATTGCTCTTTCTGCCATTACATTTCTCACTTAATTATTTCCAAGAAAATTTTAATAGCAAGTTTTGTTTTTTAATTTAACCTACACATTATTTTTTGTTTGGTCTTTCTCGGAGTTTTTTAGACTCATACCAGTCTCTCAATTTTATTTACTTTTTAAAAATGTTAAGTATGACCCCAGAGTGATGTTGTGCGCCTGGAATCCCAGCGCTCTGGAACGCTGAAGCAGGAGGATGGAAATTTTCAGTTCAGCCCGAGCAACTTAGCAAAACTCTGTCTCCAAATTTAATTTTTAAAGGGCTGGGGATATAATTCAGTGTGAGACCCTGGGTTCCATTATTAATAGTGAGTTGGCAACTACTTCAGGCCAATTATTTGAGCTGGAAAAATGGCGATGTAATGGGTCTGTTCTACAAAAGTGGGGAAGTTCAACACAGATATTAAATATTCTTAATTGTGTCTCCAATTATATTTAAAGGAAGAATTGTAAATAACACTAAAGTACCTAGGTACTGGGCTATACTATACACAAATATTTCTCAAATATTTTGTGTGAATTAAAGAATGTATAATGATGGGTAGGTGAAAACAGGAAGGACCATAATGCTTAGAGATTTTTCATGTTTCCAAGTTTAATTTTTTGCAAACTAAATCCTAGTCTTGATGTTTCTTAGCATTATTAATAGTAGCAGTGTGTTGATTAAAACTGCATTTTCAAAGACAGAAATGACTTTGCATAAGCAATTCCATATACATACAAGGCTAGACTTCTGATGTGTTTTAATACTAAAAACACTTCTCAGTAGACTTTAAAATATTTCTAGATCTGCTATGAACTAAAGATTAAGTTGATTATCTGAATTTCTAACTTTGGATAAAAGAGAAGGTGACTTCGCTTTATGAACAAGAGAATACACTATCTTTAACAATATGATTTTAGCAGTAATAGCCCGAATGCTTCTGTAATCCATTGCCTTACAGACACACACACGCACACACACACACACACACACACACACACACACAAAAGAATAATACATGGAATTTCTCCTAAAATTCACTCTTGAGGAAAGAGTCACAGATAGTAGTGTAAGTGCTTATGTCCAATATTCATATTAATCATTATTTTATTTCCTTCTAAGTTGGAGCACAAAATGACTGTGTGTATTTTTTGTGTGTGAATGTGATATCAATTCACTGACCAAGTCAATGCTTCTGTTTCTTCAACATTATATTCACATCTGAAAGTGTGTCGTGTGAATAAGAATTCTTAAAGAAGGAAGAAAGAACAAACACAATAAACACATTAAAACATGTTAGTCTTCTTATAACCCTGTAAAAGCACACACCCTGTAAAAGTATGCACATAACATATTTATCCACATACTATGTATATACATAAATATATATATTTTTCCTACTCCTATTTCCTTCTTTGTAGCATTTATCATTTTTCAAATAAGTACAGAGACATTTGTATAATTATTTGCATTTTGATTGGTCATAAAAGTATGAGCAAAGTCACTTGGAAACACCCAACCCAAGGTTTCTATGCAGTACTCTTCAATCTTCAGTATTTCCTGAATGCAGAAAGTAGCGGAGGGTCAAGTGGGAACATTCACTTTATTTACCCACGTCAGGGCGTGGTGATCTCTAGCAGGTATCATGCTGCCACAGGAAGATGCTGCTGGCCAGGAACCTCCTGGGAGGGAGAAAAGCACTGTGCACACCAATTCCAACCCAGAAGAGCCCTTGGAACATGCACAGCAATAACAGTAGTGTCTGCAATTGACAAATGATACAAAAATGATTTCCATATATCATATAGCTTACCAAGAAATCCTGGCAAGTGGAGATGGGAAAGGTATCTCCAATGTCTTCTGCTGCTACTGTATCAAGATAGGGGACAAAATCGGAGTTATCCCAAAGGCAAGACTCTCTATGCCAGCTGAAATAAAATTCTGTCCTCTTTCTGAAATTATTTTTACTTAAGCCTAGAAATGTGCTAATGAACAGAGCTGAGAGTATTGTGAGTCGAACAGGAAATTCATTTAAATAGAACATCCAGTAGATTTAAAAAAAGAGATGCAATTTTTATTTATCTTTGGATCCTGTACTTATTATTTAAACTCAATAAAATCTCTTTAAAATATCTGTTGTATTCATTTCTGCAGAGTTCTTATTGTTGGAGCCTACAATCTATGAAAGCAACTCTGAGCTCCTGATATCATTTGTACCATTTCCCAGAATTTAAGCCTTTCTGCTTATTTCAAAGAGAAACCCATAGGAAAGTGATTATAGTTTTAATCACCTACTACAGATCTATAGACTCACATATTATATGGCTAACAGGTTAAATATTATTTACTTTCTTTAAGAGGAAAGTACTCTTTGTTTATATTTTAGAGCTCGATTTTTCACTAGTTCTGAGAGTTCTTACCTTATTTATCTAACATAGCATTCATTATACGGTAAAGTTATAAAAATACCCAAATACATACTTTCATTCCAATAAATTGGCTTCTATAAAGAAGAAAATGGCAGGCATTTTATATGGTACATAACACTTTACATGACTATTTGCATATATGTACCTACAAATATACCAGTAAATATAATCAAAGTTTGTGTTTCAGATATGTCAACTCATAATGTTCACTTAATTTCATAGAGTAATTGTGTATTTCATAAAATTTACTTACATTTCCTTGAGGTTAAGTGTATTTAATCAAGAGTAAATAATGCAAATTATATATATGAAAAATTACTTTTAATGATGTGTATAAGCAAAGTACAATTATTAATTTTGAAAGATTCGCTTCAGCTCTTTTTCCAGCTCTGGAATTTTTTGTTACTAAAATACATTCAAAAATTACCTATGTATATTGTTATGTACTACAGAAGTGAAAGACCTAAGACGAAGAGAGTAAAATTATAGAGGGGAAAGAACTAGATCAACGTCTTATATTTAGTAGGTGAATGAAAAGTTACTTATTTGTCCACAATTGTATCAATTGATTTTATAATCTCCACTGTGTCCTCTTTCCCTAATGCTGTCTAATGTCCTTGCACACATTCTTCTATTGTTCTCTCTGCCTGAAATGATCTCACTTCTTTTATATTCAGAGATAATTTCTAAGTGTTTTCAAGGTTAAAGTCAGATAATATTACAGATTAAGTATTCAGAAAGCCTCCCTGGTACTACACCCATTGCAATTTGGCCACTAAAGAATCTTCACATGATGCATCCAAGGCTCAGAACTAGCACATCTGCTCACCACTTCTATGTAGAACCTATGTTTTAGTTCCAACCCAGGCAATAAGGCAAAATGAATAAAAGATATAAACGGTAAAAAGCAAAAAAGAAAGTCAATGTTTTTCTACAAATAATGGTTCTTTACGTAAACTGCTACGGAATTTATAAAATTTAGTAGACATAGTAAGTGAATTAATCAAGAGTAAAAAATGCAAGTTGGATATATGAGCAATTAATTGATTGCATTTACACTGGAAGAGAAGTTTGAAAATCAAGATTTGAATTCTTTCTGGACTAAAACAAAAAGCCATCTAAACTTATATATAAAAATAGCATAAAGCCTACAAATATATAATTATAAAACAATATGCACATTTAGTTCTTTCTGAGACTGAAAAAGAGCAAATAATGCCAAAGTACACTGAGTTAGGATTTGAAGACTAGGTGCTTTTTTTAAAATGTTAATTCTTTACACACCATTCTAAAACCTACACTTGGTATTCTTCTAATACCAATGCGAGTTCTGATGTGGTATGTAGCTGTTAGTTTAATTATTATACATTTTATAAGAGAATATACACTAATTAGAAAGGCCAAAACAATCTTGGGAAAGGGGAAAGTTGGCTGTCTTATACCTCATGATTTCAAGTCTTAGCATATATTAATAATAAATATAGTATAAATTTAACAGTGGATAGAAATGTAAATGTGTTGACCATAGAAACAGAGTTTCAAGGTTTTAGTAGAGTGGCATATATTATTTGTCTGTTCATTTTTAAAACAGGTAAAAAATATTGTCATGAGGGGCCAGAGATTTAGCTCAGTGGTTCTACTGCTTGCTTGCAAGTTCAAGGACCCGAGTTCAATCCCCAGTACCAATATATATATATAGCAATGGAAAAAAGAAAATGTTTTTAATTAATTAAATTGGAATTGGAAAATTTCATAGGAAATAAATTATCTAGAAACCTGAATCACACTAGTAACTTATGAAAATTAAATGACAATCACTACCTGACAAAAATAAGTATTTAGCAAAAATGGAAGGTTGGTTTAATGTTCAAAAATGAATTAATGTAAGGAAAAAATCCACATTACAATTTTTGTAGAGGCAGAGAATCTCTTGAGATTAAATACCTATTCATAACTGAAAACTATAATAAACTAGTAATAGAAAACAACTTCGCCAATTTGATAAAGTCTGCACAAATATTAATTTGACATGGATATTAGAAATAAAAGCAAAGATTACAAACATTATAAAAGAAAACTGTAGAATATTTTATTAACTACATAGGCAAGATCCTTACATTAATATCATGATGTGAAAGACACACCAAGAATTTAATCTGTCACTGGTTCTAAATGAAATATTATCAATGTTTGTTGTTATTTTCTAGTCTTTAAATTTTTAATAGAATTTATTTTTAGAGGTATATGGGGTGACTCGCTTGTTAAAATAGACAAACTAATATTGCTACATCATTATTACCCAAAGACTACAGTTTGCATTACAGTTCACTCTTGGTGTTGTACATTCTATGAATTTCATCAGCTGTAAAGTTGCTGGTAGGTATGAATGCAGTATTATATGGAGTAGCGTCACAGCCCTAAAAATCTCTATTCTTACCTGCTTTTTCATCCATCTTCACTGGAAAATCCTCCTATTCACTGATCTTACTGTCTTTATAGCTTTGAATTTTCCAGAATGCCATGAGTATCGGATGAAAGCATGCAGTTTGCAGCCATTTTAGATTGGCTTCATTTACTTCATAGTATGCATTTAAGTTTCCTCCCTGTCTTATTCCTTGAAAGTTGTTTTAGTAATAAAATGATCCGATTTTCTATATCTGTAACAGTTTATATACTGACAAAAATATTTGTTTTGGTGATAAGAAATAAAGCATATTGTATAGGATTTTGCACTGGCATAAGTTTTCAATTTTTCTTTATAAATACCAAGGAGTGTGGATGCTGAGTTGTATGATGTGAGTACATTTATTTTACAGAAAATCACCAAACTGTCCTCCAAAGTGGATGTATTTCGATGAGCCGTGAATGAGTATATCTGTAGTTTTACTTTCTCATCATCATTTGATGTTAAAATCCAGTGTACTGGATTTGAACCACTTTAAAAGGTGTCTTCTTGTTGTGATTTCTATTTCCCTGATGACATATGATATAAAACAGAATGCATTTGGGGGATAATAATCTAAATACCTCATTAATTTCTGCTCAGGTTTTTAGATCTGGTAAGAAGTCAAGCACAAACCCAAATGCCAGAGCACGTCTGATAACTCAAACACTTATACAAGTGGTCATGCAAAGCGAACATTTTGCTTTTGGATGGGTGTCGAGAACCAACAGAAGCCTGGGATCCATAGCCTGCCATTTCCCCCAAGAATCACAGAAGCTGTCCAGGCAGATGGAATCTCTTCTAGGCGTGCCTCATCTCCTGAAGCAGCTTAGGAAGTCAAAAAGCAACACATGTTAGGCTTTCATAACTTCGGATTCAATGGAAAGTACAAGAACAAATTCCAGTCCATTCTGCATAGTCCCTTCCTATCTCAGAATGTTAGATTTTCATCATAGTCTAGTTATCGGCAGAGTTGGTGTAATCAAGGCCTTTGTGGGAACTTGTCATCCACAGAATGAGACACCATTTTATATAGACATCTATCATCTGTCCATCTTCCTTGGTGAGAAGTCTACTGAACCATTGACACATTTTAAAGATTGTTTTGTTATTGTTAAATTTTGTTAACATTTTATTTATTTTTATTCTATTATTTACTGACATAAAAGAAAAAAAGTAAAGTTTGGTGTTAATCTGTTTTCCTACAACTTTGCTATTTGTTATATATGCTGTTCAGTACCAAGACTAAAAGGTTTCAACATAGACAATCATAACATCTACAAACTGCATTGAACTAAATACCAGTTGGCTAAGATTATTTGATGCACAAGGATATTGGAATTTATCAAATGTTTTTCTCCATCCATTGATATAACTATATGACTTTTCTTCACTGTGTTGTAGATGTGGTAAACTGCATTGAATAATTTTCAGATGTTAGATAAACCCAAACTATGTGGATTATATTTTTACTAAATTACATTGTTTATTATTTTTGAATATTGTTGGATTTGACTTTGTATATTTTGTATTTTTTGCATCCATGTTCATGAGAATTCCAATGGAAAAATTCAAAGAACATGCTAAAGTAAATGAGGAATATCAGAAGAGAGTTGAAAATACTAAGAAAAAAAAAGTACCACAAATAAAGAACATCTCCAGTGAGCTCATCGTGGAGTGAATGCATCTGAGGAAAGTGACACTGAGGTCCAGGACTTGTCAATAAGTATTTTCATTTCATGGTCTGACAATGCTGATAATGTTCCCCAACATGCTTGAGGCAAGCTCCAATGCTTGCTTTGTCTCTTCAAACTATTCTCCCTTACCTTTTGGTCTGCTTGTAATTTTTGTTGAAGGTTTGTAGTGTAGCAGATAACAGAAGAAAACTAATTAGGGCCTTAGCAGGAGGTCTTGCTAACCTGGCTAAGAGTGAGGTTGAGTTCTGTGTATGTTTAGACTTTGGGGTCCAGAAGTTTCAAATTTTTCCAGTGTCCGTTTTTCCCCTCATGTTGTCTTTGGACTCTGCACCGATTCAAATTCTCCCTTACAGCTTGTTCATCTATAATTCACCCTTCTGTGCTACAGCCTTGTTGGCTTTTGGTAAAATAAAGGAGAGGAGAAGAGTTTTGTAATGGTCTGAGTTTGCTCTGGTCTTGGAGTTGGTCTCAGGTCTTGTGATGCGATCCTCAAAAGTACTTTCTTACCTTTCATGCCTGGTTGGTGTTTTCTTCCCTTAGTACAATAGGAGAGGCAGAAGAGGCAGGGGGGCAAGGTAGAGGACTCAAGTAAAATCCTTTCTTGTGCAGAGAATTATTTAGTAATAATGTAAAATTCCTACTTCCTTTCTCCATCCCTTCCCCAGGGTTAGGACAGGATCCTTCTTGGCTCTTCGGTGTAACAATCTGTAGTTTCCCGAATGGAAAACCTGTGAAAGTCCAAAGGCATCCACTGCATTCAGCCCCCAGGTGTGGATGTCCATACTCAGCCTACAGTGATTTGTCACAATTAGTATCTCAGTGTTGCTATGAGGTTATGGCTCTAGCAGCTGAATTATTCAAGTAAAGAGAACTTGGCTATGATTCTCTGGCTTTACCTGTCTCTCCAGAGTCTGAATAGACATTTGTTTCCTTGAAAACACTCAGTGATCCAAGGAAAGGCACTGATTTCATTTTTTTGGTTGTCCTACTGTCTGATGTTCTATGTAGTTTTCAGATACTGCCCCATGTGCAGATCAGACTATCTACCACCACCTGAGTTCTGTGTAGAAACATTGATTCTCTCACGTTATCCCACCCAGAGTCCTTCAACATCTACCTTCCCTCATGACATTCATTTTCACCTTCAGTCAAGAAATTAATTTTTTCTCAGTGAATTAATAATTTTCCCTTTGCCAAGGAGAGGCAACCTGTGGAGAACACTTTCAGAACATGTGCATATCCTGCTCCATATCCGTTTTTCTCTTCAAGTTAACATCCGTTAAAGATTATTTCTCAAACTTGTCTTTATGGTACTTGGGGCAACGTGGTGGCCTGCCAATCCCAAAGCTCCTTGTGCTCATAGCAATCTACATTCCATTAAAGAGAGAGCCACCTCTATCCTCTGTCAGCCTTTGTATCTCTTCTCCAAGTGCCGTCTGAACTTAAACATTATTCTATTTCAAGAGATTTCAAATCCATTACATCTTATTTGTGATGCCTACCTTGTTCTCTGTCTGGCCACTGAGAGCCCTTACAGGTAGCATTTGTTTCTATTTTTGACATTTCTCTAACAATGTTTTGGTCCTTCCATATTTTCTTCTACTGAGAGGTATCTCAAGAACATTCTGTGTCATTCTCAAGTAAATCTTAAAATGGGAGGCTGTGTCTCCAAGAGAACAAATAATTTGTAATGGGGAAGTGTTAGAAATCAAGACCTATATTCTCTGTTGTGTTCCTTGCTGTGAGGATGACTTTTTCTCAAGGTCCTCTGCACACACTTTAGATATGTTGTGTATGGTATTTGTTTCCTGTAGTTACTTTACCAAATTACCATAAATTGTCTTCAAACAGAGCAGAATTATTACCTCACAGTTCTGGAAGAGATAAGTCCAAATTCCCAGTACCAATGGGGCCACACAGAACTGAGAAGCAATGTGTTCTTTGCTTCTTCAGGCTGCTGCTGATTTGACAGCTCTCCTCCTGGCCTCCACCTTCACAGGTCTGAATCTCAAACCTCCCTCTTGGTCTGTCTATCTAGAAAACAGGAAACTGTGACTTCTGAGGAGACCCAGGATGAGTGGCTCTTCAGAAACTCAAGGTGACATTCACTTCTTAGTTGATAAGTTTTTAATTACGTTTTCAATTTCATTGGTTGATATTGGGTTGCTCAGAATTTTTAGGTTTTCATTCAACTTTGGTAATTCGTATGTATCTAGAAATCTGTCCATTTCTTCTGTGTTGTCCATCTTATTGGC
>NW_004624793.1:6474129-6557712 GCF_000247695.1 Heterocephalus glaber
GGTTGAGTATCAGAGTGTTCCATTTCATTTCCCTTTGGGGTTGCTGTAGGTTATCTGGGAGTCTGGTTTTGAGACTTATTTATGAGTTTTCTCATTTTGACTGGGGGGGGTTGCTGTTGGCACCTGCACGGATTACCTCCTCTGAGCTGGGAGAGGTGGGACAGGGGCTGTGAGCAGCGTTAGGGATGGTGGCTCAAAAGCCCTTTCCTGTGGGCTGGGAGCAGCGGGAGGGATGATGGCTGGGAAGCCCCTTTCTCTGGACCAGGAGCAGTGGGACGGCAGCTCAGAAGCCCCTACCTCTGGGCCAGGAGTGGTGGGACTCAGTACTGTGGTCTGGTGGTCCGGTGTCCTCTACGTCTTTGTAATGTGGAACCAGGTGGCTGAACAGAGGAGCGGGGCGGGGCGGGGGGGTGTCCAGTGTATTGTTGCCTGGGCGCAGGGTGATTTGGTGTGTTCTGCACAACTCGTGACCTTCGTAGGGCCTACGCAGACCTGCCTGCCTTCAGTGGGCCGAGGTGACATTTACTTCTTGCTATGTAGCTAATGCCCATAGGTTCCAGAGATTAGGAAGTGACTTCATATTTGGAGGGCCATTTTCCAGCCTAAACAATAGTCGTGACTTCATCCTCATATTTCTCAATCCAAATAAAATGCATTCCAATTCTGAGGAAGCTGCAATTCTAAGTTCTTTTTTCCACAAGTTTTCTCCTGGTCTTTATATTAATGTAGAGATCAAATAATAATAGCTGAAAATAAGTATTATAAATTCTACTCAACTTAAATTTACATATCTAGAAAGTAATAGAGTTTTTTTGTGTAAGCCTATAGCATATGTTATGAGCCCGTGTACTGATGACATTTTCATAGCAGACACAATGGATTCTGCACACTCACCATAAATACATATTCAGCAGTCCACCAGAGCAAACAAGGCAAGTGCCCTTTAGGTGGAAGACTAGCTCTGTAGTAAAATAACTTCCATATTTTCCAGAATAGATTTGGTTAATGTTTAAACATATTTGTGACATTGTTGTATGATACAAATGGTGTATTTTAATGTATAATTCTATAAATATTGAGATGCATGGAAAGAACTCTGTATACCATATTCTTAACAAATGCACAAAAATGCACCCAAATTATACTAAATAAATACCAGTGATGGTAATGATGTATAAATGCAGGGCTGTGAGGATAGGAAGAAAATGTGCAAACCCCTGTACCTGCACCCTGCTGTTCTGTGGGATGGCACCACATATGGTGTTCGATGTAAAAGAACCAGAGCATACGGTGGTGGTACATGCCCTGGAGCACTCTCCACAGATAGATTACAATGGTGTGGTATGGAAAGCATGAAAAACATTTATTTTCTTTTATCTATGAGCCACACAAGCCTACAGTAAAACAATAAATAATTTCCTACAAAATTTTATAAAAGAGACCATGCTGTGAAACTATACTTAATAAAAGTTAGGTTGTAAAACTAAAAGGGAAACCCAAAACAAGTTATTTCTTTCACTCTGAGATTGTTAGAGTGCACTGTTGAGAGTGTAAACTTGTCTTGGCACCAAACTCTATTACAATGCAAAGAACAAAGAAAATGTGTTGGTTGATGTTAAGAATGTGCAAAGTATGTGAACAAGTTGATTTTTTTTTATGACTGACAAAAATGAAAAATGGAGCTGATAGCATTTAGATGTTTTTAATAATAATTTTGTGCTAGCATGTGATACAGTATCAAAGTTGGAACTGTCAGATTGGAAAACTCCAAATAATTATTTAACAAGTGATAGATCTGTGTTGTTAAATTATGTTAATTTTTTAATGTTATGCTCTGTTATGTATAATTTGCAACTTTCATGGCAAAAACTTCATTAATGCAGACCTCTTGATTAGAACATTTCCAATCTAAGAATTCTGAAAATATTACATATTATTTTTATTTTATTTATTACTTTGTGTGCCAAATCACATTATTTCATGAGGAATTTCACAGTGGGTATCTTTCAGAAAACCTAAGGAATCAAAAGTTTATTTTTTAATCATTATAAATTCACTTAGATTCATGCAGCCTCAATGTGCCCATTATTCATGCTAACAGAAACCAAGTATGAATCCATTATCATAAACAGTTTATTACACTTGATTAGGACATTTCCTCACACTGCTTCATTCTCACACAAGAATGTGTGTTTGCTCACCTCATGTGTATGCTAGAAGCAGAAATAAAAGTTTTATAATGAGAGCAGATTTAAATCTGGAGTGCCTTTTAGATTTTCAAATTTCATCTTGAGGAGCATCAATTTTTATGGGGTTTTGTGTTTGCTGAGAATTCTACTTTGTTACTGTTTTTACATTAATCTTTTATGAGAAGCCAACAGTAAATAATATAGAAGTTATTATTTATGGTAGGCTAAAATGACAACAAAATATTCCAATGTTAATTCATTGCATTGTAAATTATAATCTCAGCTTCTAATAGAATTAACTGAGAGCCAAGTAAAATAGCATAATTCATTGTATGATCTTGCAAGTCTATGGAAGGGATGATGAGAAGATGTGTAGTACACTGCAATCCTGAATGTGAATGTTGTTCATAATCACTAAGTCTTTGATCTTGTTATATTTATCCAAAATGAATAGGAAAGTAGAAAATGTATTATTTTAATAAGCGAAAAAACAAGAAGATAAATCAAAAGAGTGTTATGCATAGTTGTTCAGTCAATTATTTAGACTAGTAAAATAAGTACAAATGTATTCATCAACTTTTTAATTCCAAACTTATAGCCATGGATTTTCAGAAAATTCTCATGAGTACTTCTAATACACAGGAAACAAAAAGCAGCTTATTTTGTCTTCTACATTCTCTCATGAAGAACAAGGTCCCGTGGAAATAATGCAAATTGAAGTCAAAATGGTAACCGTAGGGACATGTCTGCAGCAGGGTTTTTTGTGGGGGGAGGAAGGTAAATAGTAGTAATACATTTTTAAGTTTTCTAAATTTGGTGGCAGATCTGGCATGTGCCAAAATTATCTGGTTTTTGTGAGTCTAAGTTCCTTCATGATCTCCATCAATTATAGTAATAACTATTGTTGATTTCTGTGATTTTTAAGCTTTCTAATCCAAACTTTTCATGTACTTTACCCACTTCTCTACGAAGTTAAATTTGGCATTAGTCATATTAGTCTATAGTAGGATACAATTTTGAAACACTAGTGAAATCAGTCATTCACTGAATCTTCCCTTTCCCTGGTGTCATGGTGAGTATTACACACAATTCTCTCCAGAGTCCCTATGGTTCAGGAGTGACTTCTGTCTTGGAAACAGGAATAATGATATGTAGGAAGTCACAGTCACTCGAAGTCATGGAGGTGACCTGACTTAGCATCCAGATACCTCTGACCCTCAGTCAGCTTTGTTCTCTTGCCTGAATGCTCTTAGGTTTGTGCTGTCATTGGGAGGTCTCTCAAGGCACTAAGAGTCACGTCTGGAGTTGCGGACAGGAGAAGTGGCTGGATCTCTGACCTCCAGTATCATCAAATATACTTTCATTTCACTTGTTATACACGTAGAAGTTTTCTGTCTTATAAAGGCCAAACCCCACAGCATGTATAACATCAAGAGAGATCTCCAATTGAATCAGTGGACTTTAGGTGATAACGTGTTGCTGTAAGGTTCCTCAAGTGGTGGCAGATGCTCCTGTCTGCTGTGGGATATCTACATTGGGCGAAGCCATGTGTGTATGGGTGCGAGCATTATTTGGGTCATCTCTGTACTTCTGGTTCTGCTCATCTGTGACTCTAACACAGCTTTGACAATAAAGTATGACAACTCACAGGAAAAACTAAAACAGATGGAACAAAGCCTCACCAGTATTTTATAATATATGCCCATAACATAGCATCACTTTGGACAATGACATGTGAGAAAGTGGCAGTCGGAACCCAGTCTTTGTGTCTCACCACCACGTTGGCATGTGGTGTCAATTAAATGAATAACATCAGAATTTTTCTCCAGCTCCTATTTGTTATGCACATGACAAAATGGTGCCACAAGCAAACAAGGACCTCGTATGTACTTTTCTCATAATTTGGAATGTTTTTACTAAAGGAAATTTATACATCGGTAGTTAAATATTTCTAACCTTTTCTCTCCAATTCTAGTGTGCTCACATTCTTTTGTAGATGAGTGATGTTCATTTTAAAACTTGAACTTCCCTCTTTTCTACCCTTAGCTGCCCTACTTTTGTATAACCTACCTTCATGGATTCTGTTGATTTTCACTAATTTCCCATATATTCTTATCAGTGTCATCTCAATCCTCTTGAATTCTAGAGCATAATCAGCAATGGCAAAGAAATAAAAAGACAGCATCCCAGTCTTTCCTAGACTTTCATTTTTTTATGAAAGCTGTTTAATAACAGAATTCTTAGGGTACTACATAGTCATATGTTTCTCCAGGATCCTCTATTTTATTATACATGCATCTAGACATGACTATGTGTATGTGTAATTCGGAGTCTCTATGAACTGTTCACATGGTACTTGCATGTTTAGTCTAAGTTAGGTAGAACAGTCTGATAGCAATGTTATAGAATTTGAAA
This sequence comes from Heterocephalus glaber, assembly GCF_000247695.1. Next base: position 6,478,734 of record NW_004624793.1, read on the forward strand.
TCAGAAAAATTGGGTTTACATTTTAACTCTATCCTTTAAATGCAATTTACAGCATCTCCCTCCTGTCAGTTTCATTGTCTGACAATATATTCGCAAAGCACAAGAACGTCTTTTTGCCCAGAAAGCTACCACTTATTATGATCTCACACAAAAGTGTGCTTGATATCCACAGTCTTTCAGCACCAATATTTGCCACTTGGCCATCTTTCTGACCAAGATGCCTTGTCCCCAGGCCATGTTGTACTTGAAATAAATGGTCATGGTGTTTTTGAAGAAATTGAATACATAACATCCACATCCAGAACTTTTATGAAAATCTTACCACCAAATAACTGAAGAAATCAATTAATCCCTTAGTGTTTCAGTCTTCTCAATATAACATCATAACAATTATCCACATCTTTTAAAGTAGTTGTGTTATTAAGCTGAGATAACATGTAAAGCAAGTTGTAGGAACTGTAATAGAAATAGAATTCATAAGATAGGTATATTTAAGACAAATAATGTATAATTTCACTTATATGTGTGATCTAAAATAATTGAAGCTGACAGTTCACAAGTAGCATGGTGCTTGCCAGGAGCCACGGGGAGGGTTGGAGGTGGAGATGTGAGGATGTAATCCAAGGATTCTTGCTCACAAGATGAATCAGTTCTAGAGGTTTAATGTTCAGCATGGTGAGTATAGTTAAGAGTTCAACGATGCATGTTTGAAATTTGCAGAATAGCTCTTAAGGTTTCTTGTTACTCATATATTCACAAACACACACACTATGATTATGTGTGGTGAAGGATATATTAACTAATCTGATTGTGTTAATTATTGTACAACATGTATGTATATCAAATCACCATGTTCTATATTTTTTTTAAAAAGTTGTAAACTCAAAATTAGACCAGTATCAAAAATCAGATATTCAAATAGATTTAAAGTCTCCACATCCATCTGAGTATTTGAACATTTGTATACGTACACAAGAGGTGTTGGGACTTTAAATAGATCTTTGTTACATACAGATAGCCCCAAACAAACACAAGCAAAACAAAAGTTAAATTCCCTACATTAAGTTGAATTCTTCTTGAATGTTGCATATTTTACTATAAAGCAGAAAAGAGATTATTCACTAAAAAGTAAATTCTTAAAATTTAGAGATGATAAATATGGTCTCCACAATTCAAAAGATGAAATCACTCTAAGATTTTATGATAAAAAGTGGTTTACACCTTGTCTTACTCACTTTTCTCATTGTTGAGATAAAATAACCGACACTCAAAAGAAGAAAGGTTTATTTAGCTCACAGTTTGCAGAGGTTTCCGTCCATAATCAGATTGCTCCGAGGAAGGATGACACATGGCAGAGGGGCATCTCAGAGGAGAAACGTTCCATGGCAGGCAGAAGGTAGCAAAGCACCAAGGGAACCACAGCTCTTTCTTTCTCTTATAACTTATCCAGGCTACTTAGGGCAGGCAGCACTCACACCCTGAAACCTAGTGTCCTTGATCCTAGCTTTGGGAGAACCTAGACACAAGCAATAGCATGCGTGCTGTTAGAAATGGTCTCTTCACAAGGAGAGCAAATCCAGCAAACCTAGCTATTGTTTATCATTGAGAAAGTAAATAAAAAAGCTTTAAAAATGTTATTAGCACTTATGATCTCAAAGACTTCTACAAACACTTCCTTCTTAATCTTTACATCTGCCAACATTCTTCTGCTTGGATATTAGTGACATTTTTGGCCTTTATACAGGTGATAAATGTGCTTTGTGAGCCTAAGATAAATATTCATAAAAACATACCTGGCTAAGTTTCACATCTGAAAAGTGCGACCACCTTTGGCAACAATTTGGCAACCATTCTCCATACAGGACTTCCAATTTGTCAACACGCCTGTGATCCCCACCTCCAGAATATGTCCAGAATCTGGCTAATTGTGCAGGCTTCTCCAGGCACTGCTTGTGTAGGCCACAATCACCTCTCTGCTTGCTTGTGATAGCTTACTAATTGATCCCCTGTTCCCAGTCTTGCTCCTCTATTAGGAACCAATCAATTACCCAACAACAACAGAGTGGCTTCTTTAAAAGGTCAGTCTGACCTGATACCTCTACTCCAAGCCCTCCAGGGGCTGGTGTGAGTATTCCTTCACACTCAGTTGGAAAGCCTGAGGGACCTAATCCTTCTTAACTGCCTCTCCATCTTGAATCTCCTTTCTCTCCTTCTCCCTTTCTCCACTTCCAAGCTTCCTCATCCCGATTAAGTCACTTAGTCCTGTGAGGGGCACAGGCTTTTCCTAAAATGCACATGACTTGTCTCACCCCTTCAGCTCCCTCGCAAAGGTTTACCTGACCACCAAGGCCTTCCTCAATTTTCCAACTAAAATTCCTCTCCCCTTTCCTCACCTCTAGCTCCTTTTCCCTGCATTGTGATTTCTCCATCAATCTTAATACATTACAAATACAAACACACACACACTCACCACACACACATTATACATGTGTCTGTATGTTTATCTCTATGTATATAAACGTGTATTTATGTTAAGAATAACAGTTATGTGTAGTGTTGGGCTTCTTCATTTAATTTTGTTGCTGTTGTTGTTTTACTTTGGTACCAGGGATCGAACTTGGGTCCTCGAGCTTGCAAGGCAGGTGGCGGAACCGCTGAGCTAAATCCCAGCCCTTCTCCATTTAATTTTGACAATAGTAGGAAATGACTTTATAACTTGCAGATGTCAAAGCGTAGATCAAATACCTTGTAATTGGGAAGAATATTTTTACAGAGAGAGGGAGTGTTGCCTGAGGTAGCACAAAGTTCCTCCAAACTGAGGGAAAATACATACATAAATAAAAGCTGCAGGGTAAATAAGAAGATGTATTGAGGAGAAGAGGCTTCTATCATGTTATCCTTGGACATTAGATCTGAAATCAAAGGAGTTGGAAGTAGGTATATTTGTGGGATCTGAGTATTCATAATAGCCTACTTGTCTACCCTGAGCCCTCTGAGAAAACAGCGTGACAAAGAACATTCTTATGCAAATCAGGAGAACTAAATAAGGAAAGCAAGCTCCTTAATTAGTCAGAATTTATAGAATAAAAATTAAAAGTCAATATCTTGATAAAGTTTTCCTAGATTCTCAGGAAAAGCTTTCCATAAGCAGACCAAAGGAGGATCCAAATAATATCTAAGCAATGTGATAGAAAAAGAAAAGACATAATTTGTGTCAATTAATTTTGATTGTATAGTCAACAGTTCTAGAATCTGATTTAAATAGAGTCTATTTGTACATGCTGTAATTCCACTTCAATATTCTCTACTACACAGTAACATATAAAAGGGATTCTAAAACACAAACAAATTTTGCAAAATGGAATATGTAATAATGACCCTGGGAGGCACTGAAATATTCCTTAAAGTTTAGATTAAGCAGTCTTTAAAAAGATGTATTAAACAACTCTGGCACCGGCCATCGACTTAGAAAATCCAATTCTATGTTCATAGGGTAAGACTTACGTGTCTTATGACACATGCTCCTGAAGACATTGGCAGTCAAAGCTTGCTCTCCTTCACACCACACTTTCTGTCTCTCCCATGACCCATCACCCTTAAAAGACAGGCATAATTTCTTTCTTTTTTCTTTCTTTTCTGGTACCAGGGATTGAACTTGGGACTTTGTGTTTGTGAGGCCGGCGGTGGAACCACTGAGCTAAATCCCCAGCCCAGAGAGTCATAATTTCTGGTTGGTGCAGTCTAGCAATCAGTCACACCTTCAGATTGGCTGACCACCCCTTACCTTCTGATGACTCGTATTTCATTCAAGGGTTTGTTCACAGATTTCTCTTTATTCTCACTGACTTACAAATATTTGGAAGTAAAATTTGTTTTCTTATCTTTGCAATCCTCCTATGGTCACGCTCATTTTCCCCTCTTCCCTCTCCACTACACATTCTCAAGATGAGATCCAGCTCATTGGCACCCGCAGAAATACAAACTTCCTGGAAGCGTTACTTTCTGTGTCCACTCTGATCATCATAACCACACAAAAATGGGTTCAATCCTCTTGTTCTTATCTTCTTCCTTCACATTTGGACCAAATCAAAAACTGCACACATACAAACAGCTTGGACTTGGATATCTGAACCCTCCATAGCATGCAGTTGGATATGCCTGAAGGAAACCACGGAACTAGGCAAACTGAAGCCACTATCCCAGAACTGCTCATTGCCTAACAGGAGTACAGCCCACCGGCCACTCCTGCTGTGTGGAGGAAGCTAGGGATTCCTTTCTCTGTGAGGTCTGCATAGCCATTTTCTGACTCTTCAAATTCCTTTTTCACCACAGTCACATACATTCTTCCAAAGGCTACAGGGGGAATATTTTTACTAAAGTATTTTTCACTGCTGTCTATAAATTCAAGTTTAACTAGGCATCTTATATTTTTATTTGCTAAATCTAGACCCACTCTAAAAAGTCAGTGGCCCTGTATGTGAAGAAATAGGTTTCTTTTGTGGAAAAAAACTAAAACAACCCTCCTTTTCCTGTGCTCTTGCACCCTGGATCCTGGCCCTTCATGTCCCTCTTCCTCCCTGTTCACACAGGAAAAACACAAAACAAGACCAAACCAATGTTCTTTGATCAAAAGTAATCTCTTCACATAAAATTGAGATGGTGTAGATTCCTTGTTGCTTCCTTTGGCACAGCGAACCATCCCGTTGTGCAGGGTCTTTCCCTTCAGCACACATTGGATTTATGCCTTCCATCTCTCAACGAAACTCAACGAAAGAGATTATAGGTTGTCCACATTTTCTTCATTCTCAGCAGCCTTTAACAGCCCATGCCCCTAGAATGCGAGAGGATGGTGGATGGGTGCTGCTCTCCTCTCCCTGACACCACTTTCCTGTCCTGAGACCTAGGCCTCATCCCTTGACCATTGTCCTTGGGCTTCTCCTGGGGGTCAGGCACCTGCCTTAGTGAATCCAGCTCTGAAGCTGGGAATATGCTGAAGACTCAAAGCTTTAGATGCCCACTTCCCACGCCTTCTGAGCTCTCATTCATTATTTCAACAAATCATTGAAAATGTTTCCCCAAAAATAGAACATTTCAGTATCTGCATTAAGAGATTGACTTCTTCCAAGCAAGTGTTTTGCAAAGACTACTCCCATTCCCTTCCCATCCACAGAATGGAGTCAACAGACAATTTTCCTTCTTGCTCCATAGCCTGCAGGTCCCCAGAGCCCCACATACTGTGGAAAGGGAGGGTACTTTGCTCATGTTTCCCCTCCACTTTTTCTGCCCTCTTCTGATCTTTCTATTCGTAGTTCAATTATTACAAATATAATCAACCTCATCGGACTATTTTATCCAGGCATTGAACTATTTAGCCAGGGATGGGACGTGTAACATCAGCACTATGGGAGGCTGAGGCAGGGGGAGTGCACGCTTAGCCTTTCTGGGTCTTTTAGTGAGACCCTGCATCAAAATAAAAATAAGAAAGGAGCTGCTAATGTAGTTCAGTGTGAAGGCCCTGTGCTCCATACTCAGCACTGTAACATAAAATAAACAACCAAACAAATCCCTGCTCCCCTCGCCCCTCATGCCCTGTTCTTGCTCCTACCAGTGTGCCTGTCTGTATTTATTTGCCTTTCCCCTCACTAAAATATTGCTTAGTTAAAATACAAGAATAATTTCAATAGTAAGGATATATTATTAGGATATATGATAATAGCCACTGCCATTAGGCTAATATATTACATTAATGCTACTAAGGGATAGGTTACAATATTTAGATCTGTCCTAAATAAAGTAATTTAGTAAACATAAATATAGTGTCAAAGGGAACTGAAATTAATGAGAAAAATACCCCATCTATTAAAGTGACAATTCTGGTCTTTTAATTAAATTTGTTTGGGGTACATTTCATTTTCTCTGAAACTAAACTGTTTAGAAGTAATTATTTTCCTTCTGAGGCACATTTCGAGTTGGTTTTGCTAAATCCTGCATAAATGTACTCTTCTGTGATTATACCAGGTAATATCACCACTATAATTATTTACAGTTTATTAATCAATGCTAAACAATAAATAAGATTTAGCAACTCATGTCTCATTAACTTATCTTTTGCATAAGAGCAAGAAAGCCGCTTTTCTTTTATATAATAATACAATCTGAAAGAATTTTAAATAGCATTTTTAATTCCCAACTCTAGATTTCATCCATTTGTTTTACCTTCCTCCTATGAGCAAAAGTTATTACTTTAAGATGCTTTTCTTTATTAGAGATTTTCCTCTTTCTATTCTTTGAACCTCCCTCCCTCTCTCTCTCTCTCTCTCTCTCTCTCTCTCTCCCCCCACCTTTGTCTCTCCCTCTCTCTCTGTCTGAATTTTCTCACCTGATCCACGGATACCACACACTGTGAGACACTTTGTTTTCTTGTCAGAGTAAGAGGAATCTGGAAAAATGTGTGTCAGTGACCTCAACAGCTCAAGTACATCCATAAGGCCTTCAGATGATACAGCGCTGCTGTAGATGGGTCTCCAGTTTGGCCCAGGGGAAATATTATGAAAGGGGCATTTTCCAGCCTCCTGGAAGAGGAGAAGGAGCTGGATTTCCAGTGAGTGTTTCCTGGCTACTCCGAAATCTGCCATAGGTGCTTGCATCATTCCATGTAGAAAGTGCATGCTGAGCTCAGGCCACAGGATCATTCGATGAGCTTGGGAATATAAAGTGGTGTGTCACTCCCTCCTACTTAAGTCGGGTCATCTCTCGACTGATCAGACAAATGAGGATTTCTCTTCCTGGTGGGTCACTCATGTCAAGTGCGCAAGCACAGTCGCAAAAAGTGCCTTGCTTTTTGATATTTTGAACTGAATATTGCCCTTGAATTGCTTTGTGATGCTTAGACCAGAGCCTGTGCAATTTCTCAGTCCCACTTCAGCCTGGCAATGTAGCTGGTACTCTATTAGTAGAGTCTGATTTTTTCCAAGAAACATAAAGATACTTCATGCCACATGCATCTTTGAAGCACTATATTAAACAGATTGTTATGGTACTAGTTTTATAATTACATTTTCTTTTTCCAGGTAATATGCATGAGCCAGGCAATGTGCAATGTGCAAAAGATATGAAGACATTTATGACAAAGCTGTGAAGGAATGAATCTTGCAACCTTGTAGGAAAGATCAAGCTTCAACCTGAAATAAAGCCATGTGCAATAAATGCCAACTAACACCTGGCCTTGTTGGACTACGACCCTCTGACAAGTCATAAATCTACAGGATATAAATCTACTGGATATAGTGTATAGTTTTAAGCTGTTGAATTTATACAAATGACTGTCCTGTAACAGGAATCTAAGGCTTAATTCAATGTTTGTGATAAATAACTGCTGTCATATAACTCAATTTTGTGTTTTATTTAATAACTTCATGACAGAGAATATATCACCCCTCTATATCTAATTTGCGAGCTCCTCATCTTCTATGAGATTTGGGGCATTGGTAGTCCTTCGTGGAAATAAAGACATGTTCTGCTAATAGCACAGCCCAATTAGATGAAGTTGCATAAGAAGGCACTTGCTATCAACACTAGAGCTCTGCATCTGTAATTAGCATTGCTGTATGAAAAAGCAAAAACAAAAACATTTATGTTCACTTCTTAGTTTTACTTTTTAGCTAGCATCTTTTAGAAGAAAGTGAAATGACTATTCTGTTATATATAAAATGGAAAATTCATGTAAGAGCGTACTTCTTGAAAAAAGCATTGGTTTATAGGAGGGAATTTTAAAAAATGATTTCTCAAAATTCTCCCAATGTAACAAAATTCTCTTGGGCTGGGGATTTAGCTCAGTGGTTCCGGCGCCTGTCTTGCAAGAGCAAGGTCCTGAGTTCAATCCCTGGTACCAAAAAATAAATAAATAAATAAAAATTCTCAAGTCTTGTTGAAAAAAATACACATGTTTCTGCCAAGCAATTCCTATCATAGAAGATGGATTGATTTGATTCAATGAGGGGGAGTCCTCAGGGCCACCGAGAAGGAACACAGCAAATAATAAGAAAAGATGCTGCTGTTCACACAACAATAGCAGAAATTTTAAACAGCTGAGTTTTCTGCAATATCGCACTATAGATAAATAAAGTGAAAAATTCAATTTTTAATAAAACTGAATGACAAATTTTAAACAAAAAATCCCTCCTAGAAATGAGAAGTTTCTAAAAAGTACATGAAAAACACATGGAGAATGATAATTTAGCTTCATCATATCTAGAAAATCAACTTTCTGTTAATTTGTACTGGTCAGAAGTAATAAATCAAGCGGCAAATAGCATCCATACCTTTATGTGACAGAGCTCTGCATTTGAATAACTGGAAGGCATTTACTTATGAAAATGTGTCCAGCTCCACAGAAATGTAGCAATGTAAGTGTGAGCTTGCATAGTTTCTCCTTGGCTTCTCCTTTTCCATTATCCAGTCATTTTGGTGAACTTCTGTCAGCATTACCAAGTCTACCCAAGCTCAGATATTTTGTTCTTTTTTAGCCACGGTGCTAAAAGCCTTCATTGATAGGATCATGATAATTAATGCACTTCTTTAGCAAAATACCATTTCATGTTTTCAACAGTGTGGTCAGCTTCTGGTTTGTATATTTTATTCCACTTCTAGCATTTGTGTGTTAGCTGATCCCATCCTGTGTGGCTTACGTCATTCATTTGATTGTATGTGTAACAAACTGGGAATCCAGAAAAACACAAAATGCACATGTACATGTGTGTGAACAACTGAAAGACTATTGATATAAAAAGTATATGCTACACAATCCACAAATAGCAATAAAATAAGCAATACCTTTGTTCTAAATTCCATTCAGTCAGAAGATTGTCACATGTTGCTTTCTTTTCCATTTGGCCAAACTCTTGTAGTTTGTTTCCATAGCCAGCCAAGAGCCATAAATCAACCATGATTTGACAATATGCCATGCTGTTTACAAAATAATGGGAGATGTAATACACTTTTAAGTTTATTCTACCTTGTTTACTTTTTTCTACATCAATTTTGTGAGACTAGACAGTCTACAAAACAAAAGTTCTAGCTGCAATTTGTAGCATCTGCAATGTGTGTTGTATAAACACTCCAGAGAGGCCAGATTCCTGAGGCCCGCCTGAGGCACTTGAGAGAGGTGAGCAGTAAGCAGCTCACTATGTCCACTGTATGAGGTGAATCGTGGTGTTTCAATTAAAAAATTATTATACTAAAAGACATACCGATTTGGAATACAGCTCAGTTGTAGAGAGCTCACCTAGCATGCCTGAGGCCCTGGGTTCAATCATCTGCAGTAAAGGATACATTGCCATTAATCTTGCTCAAAATCTTCTCTCTCACTTTGAACACACTTACTTCATCATTCTTGCCACTTTCTGACAAGTTCTGGAAGTTCACTTTAGATGTCTTTAGATGCAGTGCCTTAGTGTTCTAAACTGACTTAAAATATTGACCTTTCATGGTCATTTTGACTTTGGGGAAGAGCCAGGGGTCATACAGTGCCAGGTCCAGCGAATTAGGTGGATGAAGACACAGAATCATGTTTTTTATTTGACAGAAATTGCCACATTGGAAGCAATTCTGTGTGACACAGAAAGTTGTGATAGACAATGAAACCATGTTCCCGTTTCTCAGGAGTTTTCCTATACAACTCCAGCAGCACAAATAACAGAAGAATGCCATAAAATAACTAAGAAAGTGAGCTGTAAATATTTAATTTTCTTTTGGTATTATTAATTTCACATTATAAACCTCTAATAATGGGCGGATTGAAGACCAGCTTGAAAAACTCCTATGAATTTAACCATGGTCTCTTGTACAGATAGTCCCGGTAAAACTAGTTAGGATTCTAAACTGCTCATTCTTTGGTGAGCCTTGAAGGATAGGCCAGATTCACAAGTTCACATTTTCAATCAATAACAACTGTTCATTCACAGCTCTGGCTCAGTCTACATTTATAGTCTGTTGCCTTGGATCATGCTGTAGCTCTAACCTTTCTCTAATACCACAGGGCCACCTCTTTCACTTTGCTTTGCCTTCTGTCAGGCTTGACTTAGCATGCAAAATGGGAAAAACCTGAAAGTCGGCTTCAAGTAGAATTAGATCTGATCTTCAGAGTTCCTGTCCACAACTATGGGGCCCTGGAGAGGAGACTCATAATCTTCAAGGACCTTTTCTTCATCTATAAAATTGAGATAATAACAGCAAGTGGACAGAGCTGTGGTTACAACTAGCAGAGGATCCAAAACATCTCACTGAAGAGATACATCTACCTGTTTTCAGTCTACTCCACCAGAATAGGTTCTCTCAAGGGAGGAAGAGCAGGCTTTCAAAGCTTCTGGGAATGTCCACCGCCAGCCCAAGCCCAAAGCCAGATTCAGTGCTCCTGGTCTATCAGTGCTGTTTCCTCTCCTGGCAGGCATACTTCCTGTTCCTCTACTGGATTTCCCTGAGCCCTGCCTTCCACTTACCCTGCTCCTCTGTTCTTTCAGGAAGCACAGGATGTGAGCTTTTGTGAGGCTGCTGAGGTGCTAGTTCTTGATGTGGCATGGTCCTCAGCCACTGTTTATGGTGCTCCCTCACCTCTCCAAGGCAGAAAATCTGGGTGCTCTCCTGATGCTGTCTTCTCTGCTATATCTCTGTTGCTCTGTCTTCAAACAACTTGTCCCATCCTGCATTTCAGCCCTGCTATTCTGAGATGTGGGCACTTGGTTAAGTAAAGTAACACACTGTGCACTAGAGCAGACTACAGAAAATCTGGGCTCTAGTTCCCACTTTGGCAGTAGCTATGTGACTTTGAAGAAATCGATAAATGGCTCAGAGCCACCATTTCCTCAATTGAAAACGAGGCATGCGATTTCTCTAGGGTCTTTCCAGATGCAATGTTCTATGATTCGGTTATTCTCCTTTCACTGTTGCTCTCAGCAACTGCAGAAAACTAGAATTACGGTCTCTTCCAGCCAGTTGCTTAAGCAACCATAATAGGTAGGAAAAAACCCAGCAGCCTAGTTCAGTGCTGCCCACAAATTCCATGGTTATAGGAATGGGCAGGGAGAAACAATGCCATAGATGTCCAGGAAGGAATACACACGTATTTTGCCAAATGTGAACTAGGAATTATGTTTTATCAGCAAAATAAATTTTTATTTTCCAAGTCAATAAAAAGCAATGCTCTGTATAATAAAAATGAGTAGGTAAACACTATGAAGATGTGTCAGACAGCATTAGTAGGACAGCTGCAACCATGACTTTTACCTTACATTTGAAAAGTTAGCTGGAGCTTGTTGAATCTCTCTTCTAATGAAGAGAGATTATGCATGGTAATGATGATAATGGTAAAAATTAAGTTGATTTTTAAAAACAAATATTCAATTTTCTCCTGATATCTGAAAGAACAAGTAAGCTCAGGGACATTTGGCCACCGATATATTTGTATATAATTCACTGGGCATGTTATTCATCTATATTTTTCCCAATTTTCTTACTTTAATGTATGCCGTGTTTTGGGTTCATATTAAATTTCAGCTTTATGCTCAAGAATCTGGGGATATAAGATTATTTGGGGAAGAATTACTATAATTCTTCACTGAGGAGCCTCTATACTTTTGGGTTCCTATCCAAGCTGTTTTTCTATCTGGACTATTCCTCCTTTTGCAAAGTTTAATGTAGGCATTAAACTTTCCCTTTTCCACTCTTTCAAAAAAGCTTTTCTGAGCACTGTAAAAACGTGTTTTATATCCTCTCAAACTACCCATGGCCCTGATTCCTCTGTACCACACTGCCATTTAATGGTCCCTTTCAATACCCTACAATGTGCATAAGAGCAAGCAGTGTTCATCTCTTGTATACAGTGGCATCTCCAGGAAATTTGACATGTTTAGCAAATAAAAACATGAGATGGCCATGCAAAGTTGAATTTCAGTGAGCCACAATTGCTTTTACCATGTGCATGTGTCATGCAATACCCACTACCTATATTAAACTTTAGTTTTTCATCATCTGTAATTCAAATTTACTGGATCTTCTATATTTCATTGACAGCCCTAATTTCCTACCTCTTAGAATGTGCCTACAACATACTAGTTGTACAATAAATATTCAATGATGTAAAGTGGTAAGAGATAATATTTTACTATCTTTCTTCAAAAATGTCATAATAGTCTTTGACGTATTCATTTAGGGGAGTTAGCTGTGAGTATTCTTTGGTTTGTTTGACAGTACAGTCATTTGGAGACAGTTTATATTATGGGTTTGATTGTGTATGTGTTGTGTAGTTGTTGTATTAACAATAAAAACTAGGCTTGCATACAAGCCAGTGCTGGGGATTTAGAGACTTTGTTCCTCTCCTACCTTTTCTCACAGACCAGACACAGGGCCTGTCTAAACTTGATGAAGGGGGCCTTCTTTAGGTTTTCATTTCACACATCCACTCACTGAGCATCTCTCTTCATAGCACAGCTGTGGTCAGAAGTTCTGCAATTGCTCTCAGAGGAGAACACCAGGGCCATCTGGTCCCAAGCTGGAGGCAGGCTCTAGGGATCAGAGCATTATTCGCTAACTTGCCACTCGGTCACTTTGATGCATGAATCAAAAAATCCCATAGAGACATCCCTTGATTTTCTCTGAATTATTGTGAAAGAAAATAGGAGGGGCTTCCTTTTCTTTTAAAATTCTATAGTGCTAACATTTATTTTATTTGGTTGGGTTCTGATTTGCAGAATGCTCCATAGTGTACGATTTAAGAAATAAAATCAAAAGAGGCTCAATAAACAGATTACCTCCATCCATCTGCAGTAGGAATTAACTTACCAGAAGAAATTGATGAGAGAAATAGTTGTAAACTTTAACATATATGTACATATGAATTTCATGTTTTCAAGTTTGAATACATTGTGCTGGTTGACTTATTGTTTCCAGTTGAGATTACCACACAGGTTAATAAAGACATGGATAGTTAAATTCCTATGAAAATATTAATGCTTGTCTCTGAATAAAACCAAAGAAAAAATGTCTGGCAAAAACTTTGTCAGCTTTATCAGAATTCTGGAAAATATATAAGAGTTACAAGAAAGTGAAGACTGAAATTACTTAAATGAGCAATAAATTCAGTGGCATTAATATCTACCTTAGAAGTAAAAATGAGTTGAAGAAAATATTATCACCAACTTTTTGTCAATTACTTATAAAAGTTAAAAGAAGTAGATAAATTCTTCAAAACACAGAAATTTGTAAAATTGGTTCAAGAGCAAATAACTTTCAACAATATGAATAAAATCCAGGGCCAGGTGACTTCATTAACGAATAGACAAAATATGTAAAAAGTAACACTGACCATTCCCAAGCTCCTCTAAAACACAGGAAAAGAAGCATTTTCTAACTCATTCTAAGGGGCCACTGTTTCCAAGGTACCAAGACTAGATAACAACATCACAAGGAAAGATAAACAAGGATCATGTGCATTATCTTAGGGATGCATACTTCCTCAGCAATGAAGGAAATTTTCAAATGGGAAGGGAAACAAGGGGGAAAGGAAGGGGAAAGGAAGGAAGGGAAAAGGAAAAAAAAGAGAATAGAAGGAAAAATGGAAACAAAGCTTTTGTAAGTAAAAAGGGGAAGAGGTGTTGAAGGAACGAGATGGGATTGGGGAAAAAGAAGAATCACAATCTATTATGTACAGGTACAAATGCCCTATGAAGAATGTGATCATTATGTATATCTGAAGCATACCAATAAAATTAATTTTAAAAATAAAAATAAGAAATAAAATACTCATTCTATAAATACAAAAATAAAACCCAATACCATAGTATACTAAATCTGACACCACAAATGTAAGATCCTATTTAAAAATTGCACCAATGCGTGCTTATCACAAGAATGCAAGGTTGGATGAATATACAATTCGATTATACTGTAATACATTATATTATCATGTTGAAGAGAAAACACACTTCAATTCATACAGAAAAATCATTTAAGAGACCTCCACACCTTTTCCTGGTAAAAGCATGAAGTAAAGTAGGATTACAAAGGAACTTTCTCAACTTGATAAAGAGAGCTATGAAATCCCAATTAACCTTGTACATAACTATACTACCACTGAATTTTTTCCTTAAGATAAAAAATGAGATAATGATGTATTTTGTCAACACATCCACTCTATATTGTAATGAAAGCTGCATTCAGGACATTTTTTTCAAAAGAAATAAAATTTTTTAAATCAAACATGGAAATAAAAAAGAAAAACTATCTCTGTTTGAAAATGGTATCAGCTTAAATATAGAAACCTCTGAGGATTTTATTATCATTCTAAGTATAAAATAATTGGAAATATATTTATGCATCAAAGTGCAAGAATTATGCATTCAAAAATTGTAAAACTTTGTTGAAAGAAATGAAAGGACTAAATAAACATTGTGTTTCTGAGTTGTAAGATTTAGTTGTGTCATGAAGATGACAAACCCTGAAATGTTTTACAAATTCACTGTAAACCCTTTCAAAGTTCCAATTGCCATTTGTGCAGAAATGACCAAGCTAATTTTAAAATCTTTTTGAAAATGCAGGAGAGAGTAAAATCAAAAATGATACTGAAAAGGAAAATTGAATTTGAAGGACTAACACTTTCTGATTTCAAAAGGTCCTACAAATCTATAGTAATCAGACAATGTAGTAAGTTGTAAAAGTAGGCATCAAGACTAATGAATGAGAATTAGTCAGTGGATTTTCAGTGAAGGTTCCAAGATTATGCTATGAAGTAAGAATAGTCTTCATCAAACAATTCTGATTGGACAATTGTCCATCCACCTGCAAAGAATGAACCAGGGCCCTATATCACATCATATGCAAAAAAATTTAAAATTAGCGGATGAAATGCTTAAATTCAGAACTAAAACAATGAAGTTTTAGAGGGAAAAATACATGTACACCTTTGTGACTTTGGATTAGGCAATAGTTTCTTTAACAGCATGCTGAAAGAAAAAAATTAATTAATTAAGTGGCAAAATTAAAATAAAAACTTACAACTCAAAGGACACTACTGGGACATGAATGGTGAGTCCTCCATAAAATAGGGAAGCCAGTCTAGCATATGGTTACATGCCTGTAATTCCACTCTTCTGGGAGGCTGAGACATGAGGATCACAATTTCAAGCCTGCAGCTGAGTTGCTTACTGAGACCTTGTCTCACTATTAAAAAAAAAAAAAATTAAAACATGCTGGGTTGTAGTTCAGTGATAAAACCTTGGGTTCAATCCCACACCAACAAAGAGGGTAGGGAAACTATCCTGGAGTCTGGCCACCTTTCATTCCCCACCACCTACCAGCGCCCTGCTTTGTCCCAGAGCTGCAAATTATGCCTGAGGGAGCCAGGCCTCATGCAAGGAGCTCTGCATGGTCTGAGTTGCTTGTTGGGACCATGAAACCACTGATGGCATGGCTGACCCACTGATGGTGCTGCCAATGCAGAGCTGAGGAAACGAGGGGTTTTCCTGAGGAGGAAATGTGGAAACTGAAGGACAGGCATGGAGCGAAGCCAGAGAACTCCCATGTCACTGGGACAATGGGCCTGTTCTCTGAAGGGGGTTTGATGACTCAAATGTCCAGGCCTGTTTGTACAGTGTGGCGGAGCGAACTAATGCTCCTGCTATTGCATGTTTTTGACTTCATGAAACAGGACAATGAACAGGGCAGAGACAGAGATAAGCTCATCTCCCCCTGGGTTAGGAGAAGCATCAGAGTCCAATTCCCAACTAAGAGGCATGTTCCTGGGAGTAAGAACCTTGGGACCTTGAGGTCACAATTGCTCTTTCGGCAAAGGAGATAGAGTCTGGGGTATGCACATTCACACACTGGACACAGATGACATAGTGGGGTCTCCAACTGCACCAGAGGACTTCAAGCAGGGGCCTTTACCAAGCAATGCCCCTTTCTCCCTTCTGCTGTTGTCTGAAATGTGGTGGGGCAAAAGGCAGAGAAGCACAGTCACAGGAAGCCATGTCCTCAAGGGCCACAAAGGGAACTCAAAGGACTATTTAGATGCAGAAGAAGTGGCAGAGCCAACCCAGAAACCACTGTGTTTTTGGTTGATAAAATGGAATAGAGTAAACAGAGCCATAATGGAATGAGAGGAGGAGGACTTAGAATGAGAATGAGCTCCAGTTTGGCACAGAAGGTCTTAGAGACCAGGAACACGGTCTGGGGAAGGGAGGACTATAGAGCAGCAAGACCCAGACCCTGGCAAGGAGAGTGAAACAGTCAATTCTGCCTAACAAAGAGATTCAGGTAAAGAAGATGACCTCTTAACATCTACCTTGACCGTACTTGCTAGAAAAACAGCAATTAAGGGCGATGCCAACATCTTCAGGCCCATGGTGCAGAAAGCAACCCTGTGATTCTATGAAGGGGGAATGGGGGGGGGATTCAGACTTTAATAGAACTCTTGGTATTTAAAATAAAAATGTAGTATAGAAAAGGACACACTGCCATTAATCCCCCTCAGAATACTCCCCATTTCTTCAAACACAATTATGCCATAATTCTTGCCACTTTCTGAAGCCCTTCAGTTTGCATTTATGGCAATTTTTCTCAAATAAAGATATTATAGTAGGTTTTCCTCTGCCTTTTTCACCAGATCTGACACTATGAGACTTGTGCCTCTTCCCTACACTCAAAGTGACACTGAAAAATAAAAGTTTTGAATTAATTCAGGACATGAAGGCAGCCATGGCAGTGAAAGTGAAGATAGTCAAGAAAAAAAAACTTTATAACTGCTTTAGAGAGTGGCAACAATGATATGGTGAGTGTGGGTGTAATTTCAGGGGGATTAATTGCAATATCTTTTACAGTAGTATATTTTTAATTTAAAAATTAACTATATTTTTCTCACACCCTATATGTATGTTACCCAGGCCAGACACTCCTTTCCAACAGCAAAACCTGCCCTACTACCTAGCCCTAATGGACCAAAGCAGCTGAACAACCAGTACATGTTTCTAAGACACAGCTATCTGCCTTCATGTAGGTGCTCGCCGATCCCACTAATAATACAGAATTGGTCCTGCAAAGCTCCATCACTAAATGGAAATGGTATATCTGACATCAACCTTGACTGGGGCTCTACAATGCCAGCTGACTCCATGCAGCGGTTGATTCCTTGGTAGATGGGGTTAAATAGCTGAAAGGGGTGGTGCTTCCTCTCCTTTAACTCAGTGTGGCTCATAGTTTAAAGAAATCCCTGTGGATGGTATAGTGAAATCTGCTTCACAAATGACCCATGAAACTCAGTATTGGCAGAACTCACTAAGCCACTGAAGCCATCCTCCCCAAGTGTGTCCACTTTGCAACTAAGACTGGAAGAGGATGCACTGCCCAGTGGGAGGAACTCTTGTACAGGGATGGCTGTGGATGACAGTCAGTGTACAACTCCTTGTTGCATACTTATGGGCTCACTGGGCAGGAAAGGCTGGCTAGTCTTGTGGTTCAGTGACTGGTACATTAGTGACAGAACCATGAAGAACTCCCTCATTTGGATATAGGGACTGTGGCAGCCTCTTGAAAACCAAGAATGAGACTTACTCATTGACCACGTCCATGTCCAGGACAAGAGACCATTCACAACGGAATATGCACAAAACTGATGGCTTGATCAAGTGTACATTCAACTCCTTCCCACCATGTCCTGTTTTAGCCACCACAGGACAGGACTCGAAGCCGACCTCAGATGTGAGAATGGGTGAAGGCAAACAGACTTGTCCTAGAAGAGGTAGAAGTCAAAGACGAGGCACAGTTGTGTGACTATTGGCAGAGAGGCCAGAGTATTACATGGGGCAAACTGGGCCACATTCCCAAGGACACAGAACCTAAGCAGGTGTGACATATTGAATATGTGGGACTGTGTATGCAGTAAAAACACAGGCCATACATGGGACTGATGCTCCAGTGTACAGTGTAGAATCCCTACTGTGGATTAAGAGAAGCAGTCTGTGAGTCTGCACTTATCTAGGAGGAATCTAATCAGACCAAGCCACAGTATAACCTACACAGCACTGGGTAGGCTCCTATGTGATAAAAACCATTCTTTCCTGTCCCAGCACCCCCAGGAGAAAGAGTGATAGACCGATGAGAATTGCTGGCCGAGCCACAGCTTCCACAGGAAATGAGTCTTATGCAAAGAATTCCCTTGAGGTCTGAACATAAGCACAAATTCCAGATGGGTGACAACTTCCTTAATAGAAATATCCATCTGGGTTGGAGGCTAACTGCAGAAAGCTTCAGCTGTAGATTGAGAAACAATAGCATAATGTACCTGAGAATCGTGTGACCTCGGTTTTCTGTGAATTTCTAAGGTTCTGGAAGAAAATATCATTGTTGCTCTTGAATAGAAAATATCATTGTTGCTCTTGAATCCTTGGAAAACGAAGGGAGCCCAGAGTGGGGTAGGTCCACAGGGTTGTCTAGGCAGCAGCTAGACAGTAAAGAGAAAATTTGAGCTGCAACAGCATTTGGCATAAGGCACAACCTGAAACTAAATCAGACTTTCTTCTCTCTGGCAACACCTTTTGCACTAAACAAGTCTGAATATGGAGGAGGACTTTTTCCATATAGAATTGCCTTCAGGGACCTGGACTTGGGTGCGGCTACTGGAAGCACTCTTGTCCTGTGAAGACCATCCATCCTTGTGGACCTCTGTGGAGAACCTCTCCATGAAGGAGGTGCTCTCTTCTGTCCTCCCATGTTGACAGCAATAGACTGTCCCTGAGTGAGGATCCACCAGAGCAGGGCTTGGGGACTAACTTGAACTCCAGATGGGAACTCTTATGTTCCAAACACTCAGCACTTTACTACTCTCATGAGTTTTGCTTCTAGAAGGATTTAAAACCAAGACATTGGCTGAAGAGTAACTCCAACACATGTGACACAAAAGCATGTACTTGGGCGACAATGTCATACAATATTTCAGAAGCACAGACATAATGATGTGGGCCAACTCCTTCATTTCACCTTGAATCCATGAAAGAGGAAGAGAAGAGTCCTCTCGTAAACACCAAAACAGGAAAAATCACTTAAAAACATCATTTTCTATTATATTTCAATTTGTGTTTATGTCGGACAGAAAGATTAAGTTTTAGCCAACTTCCCCTTGGACAGGTTAATTTCCCCAAAAGGGAAAATAATATCTCCTGTGTTGTAGTTGATGGAAACATGTTGACAATTGTCTATGAAAAGTTGTTTTTGTCATGATGATGACTAGAGGAAAAATTTAGTGGTTATGTGCTATCCAGTCCTGGAAAGCAGAATGGCAAAAATTGCTGAAATAAATTATTTTCAGAGACAAAATAAAACCTCTTACAAGAGTACAAATAAAAATGAAAAAATGAAAATGAAAGTCAAGATGTATCCCTCTACTTCTTTTCCAAATGACTTCATTTTTATGTAAATATTCATATCTCTCTTATTCTTGAGTACTTTAATACGTAACTCTTGAAAGACAGTGAGGGAAAGGACAGCTTTTGAATAAAGATATGTTAGGCGTTTCTCTACTGAGCCTCTCATCATTGGCAAAATTGCATTTATCCTTTGGCTCAGGAAGCCAAAAATAAGATTCAATGAACTCTGAATATGTTTATATTTCGGAAATGGATTTCATCTTAGGCTGTGCACATACATTATAAATTTAGACAAGTTAATTAAACACAGGGAACTCCAGGAACTTAGTATTCTGTGATCATCATCCTAAACTTGCTTTTAAGAAGTCTCCCAACTGTATTTCCATGTGTATCTTTGAAACTTGCTCTAGATTTCTTTCTAGCATGTATGTATGTAAGTATGTATGTAAGTATGTATGTATATATGTACTGAAGATTGAACATAGTCTTTGCATTGAGCTGCATCCCTGGGCCTTTTTTATTTTCAACTTTAAGATAGAGTCTCACAAAGTTGCTGATGGCTGGAATAGGGTCTGACTTGTTATCCTCCTGCCTCAGCCTCCCAGAGTCCTGGGATGGCAGGCATGTGCCGCTGAGCTTTCTTGACTTTGTCCACAGCCATCTGGTTTTCTTATGCCCAGGTACATAGTATGACTCACTCTTTAGGTGGAAATGATACATTTTTAGCAACTTCCACCCATCTACACAATGAAAGTGATTGTCCATTCCACAATATTTTATTGACTATTTTTCCTCTGCTTTCAGACTGTTGCTGTGTAATAACCAAATGATTATTGAGAAGCTAGTATCAGATGATTATTCTGTAGTGGGTGCCTTGCACATGACCACATCCTGCCCATGATCAGAGACTCATTCAGGTGTTTTATAGTTCTCCTCTGTTAGATAATAGTCTCGCACTAGATGATTATAGTGAAGTCAGCTGTGGTCTCGAACACTGAGGAACACTATGGAATAGTTCTGCTTCTGTTTTAAGCCTGTAATATGAAAATCTCCTTTGCATGTGGAAAAATGGACTCATTTGCCCTTTGTTGTTTATTACCATTAGCCATTAGTTATCATCTACAGGTCTCAGAAGCACACTTGAATTGCATTCTGAAAGAATTATGTTTGATTAATTTAAAAGTTTAATAGGTAAATATTAATACTTTGCTGTAAAAATATACAAGCGAAATCATGTTTCATTCATCTTTATACTTGGACAATGCGCACATGCATTTGGGTGTGTATTAGTGTGTGTGTGTGCACATTTGTGTGTAGGCTATTTGGCAAAGCCTCAGCCTACTTGGAATACTAATCCTTAATATTTATTGCCCCTGCCATCAGCAAAGGGGTTTTATGTCACTTAATCCCCAGAGCAAATTAAAAGGGGCCCAG
This sequence comes from Heterocephalus glaber, assembly GCF_000247695.1. The sequence goes on from NW_004624793.1 coordinate 6,499,577, forward strand.
GGTGTGACATTCGATCCCAGTCTTTTAAGGCCAATGCAAGTGTTTCTGGATACCTACAAAGGCCTCAGTGCCCCTTCCTCCTGGTGGATCTCGATTTCAGTTTTGATTTCCCCACTATCTGAGTGGAAGTCTCCCTTTTATCCCTTCTCACTTCTGCAGGTGAGCAGCCCCTTTGGAGCACTGCACAGTGATTGCCATGTGGTGGACTTTTTTCATCCCAGTGTGAGTCCCCTAACAAGTCAACTCACTGCCACACCCTGGATGGCACTGTGTGCTCGGTATGACTCGCACTAGGTGCTGTAGACTAGAGGCAGGTGATAAGGAAAGAGTAGAGCGCTTTCTCCAAGTTCGTCACTCCTGTGTGGTTCAGTGCTGTTGGAGTGTTACCAGCACAAATTGTGTCCAGTTCAGAATCTGCTGGGCTGGGTAGATGTGGCGGTGCTGAAGGGAGGAGGATAGGGCCCAGGTGGGTAGGTGGCTCCGGGCACATGCTGTCATGCACGGCCTCTCTTGCAGCTTCATTTTTAAGCCTAAATTATTCAAAACATTGCATAACAAATCTTAAGCACGTTAAAAACATTTATAGTCTGAATTTAAGTCAGAAAAACAAAATAAGTTGACATTTTGCACAAGAAGGAACAACTTCCATCCTTGTTTTATTTTTTGATATTCTTCTCTGTACCACAGAGTAATTTCCTAAGATGCAGCAAAACACAGGCAAGCAGAATAAGGAACACAACTGAGAAACACATTTTAAAACTGGTGGCGAAGAGGAATATTAATTTTGTCTGTTGTAGTAAATATGTTATTATATTCTGAAAAATAAAGACCTTAATAAAAATTGTTTTAGTAATTTTCCCAAAGATAATGGATAATGAAAAGAATAGAAAGTTTGTCACAGGTCTTGTTGATGTCCAGATTACCTGATGGAGGTAAGACTGGAGCGAGAAGGGGAAAATTAAAAACAAAAAACACTTCTAATCATCATGCAATTTGCTTTAATTTAAATCAGAGTCTAATTTGTTGTCACAGTAGATTAAGAGAGGCTGCAAAAACAAATGTAATGTGAGATTCAAAGCCAAAGGCTGAACTTGTAAAGCCTGTGTTGCTTTCTATATTTTACTTCCAGGAAAAAAGTTTTTTTTTAAAGTAAACATAAGCCAATAAAAATTCAAATTAACACAAATCTCAACTTAAAATCCTTATATGGGCCTCCAAGTCAATGCTATAAACAGCAGTACCTCCATTTCACTTTCTTTTTTTAGTAAGAAATTAAAACTGATTTATAGTGCAGCATTGATTGGCACCTAATCTGGAATAGCTCTTTTTATTAATATCGCACTAAACCCCAGGAAATGATGCCATAGGCCACAGATTAGTGCCAAAGTACATACGAAGTCAGTTGATTCTATTTATTAAGACCATACAAGGTCCCTGACCCCTTGGCTGTGAGCAAACACAGGGCCAGATGGCTCTCGGGCATTCTGGGCATTCTTTCATGCAAACCTGTTCCCTCATCTCTGTTAGTAACTGCGCCTTTCATGGGGATCAGAACAATCCAAAAGCGCGTAGAAGCCCAGCGGTGGCGAGCAGGATTATGCTTGCAGCGGTGAGCAGAGGTGTGCACAGCGAGCCTGCCACTTATCCACACAGCAACTGGGTGCTAAGGAAAACTGGCTTCTTGCTAGTGTGTGTGCCAGGCTTGTAAAACAGCACCTGGGGACACCGGTCACACCACATGCGCCACCCCCTACTGCTTTTGTTCTCCCAGAAGAAAATTTGCTTGGCCATTTGAATGCAGGAACTCACTTTAAATAGAAAGCCCATGATGAGGTGGGGGTGGAGGGTTTTTTGCACAGCACAGGCTAAGGGACAGAGGGACCCTGTACTTCACAATGTCTGTAATTTCTCTTTCAGGTGACCTCACAGTTAGACCAAAGAACCTGCAACTTCAGTTTCTAATGTCACTGGGAACAGCAGCCGCACCATACGTATTTTCAAACTAGTTAACCTCAGCGACTTTCTTATTTTTTTTTCTTTTTTCTGCCTCCGAGGAGGAAATCAGTAACTTGAATTTAAATCTCTGAAGCTTTCCACTTTCCACTTATTTATCTTTCCACAAATCAATGATTTACATCACAGAGGACTAAAGGGCTCATGGGATTTCAGTGGTGGTCCGTGGAGGAATTCTCAAAAATGCCACAAATATTATGACTTCAAAAAAAAAAAGGCAGCAAAAATGAGTTTCTATGGAGGACTCTCCGAGGCAAAATGGGAGGGCTGTGCGAACTTTTCCAACCCAGGAGAATGATGATTTCAATGCAGAGCTGAGTAAATGCCTTTCACTTGACCACAGAATTTGATACCTGAATGAAGCAGCTTGCCTGGTGTTGTAGAAATTGATATTTTACAATAATCCTTCCCATGACCAGGTGTTAAGAGAGATGGCAGCCAACACTGCATGATGTCTACAGTCTCTGTGGCTATACTATGGAGGGGAGCTGCTGCAGTATGAGCACCCCGAGCCCCAGTTTGTATGTGGGAACCCAGTCTCCATTGTTGTAATACTGGAGGCCTTTGGGGAAGTGATTAAGATATGAGGGATCCCCATAGCAGAGGGATCAGTGCATGGTCAGCTGGCTCTAATCCAGGGTGGCATGACAGAGGGGCACTGCAGAGGAGAAACAGTCCATGGTGAAGCAGGGCAGGCAAAAGGCAGCAAGCAACAAGTAACAAGCAGGGACCCTCTTTCTGTCCTTTATATCTTATCCAGCCTGCCCACCCTTAGGGCACTCAGGCTAGAGCACTCTTGATCATACTCAGAACAAGGCCAAACCAATCAGTGGACTGATTTAGTATTCACACACCACTGATCCAAGCATCACACACTCTAGATCCAGCCACCTCTGAAAGGTTCCATCTATGACCTGATGAACCATCCACGGGACAACTAGACACAAACTATAACAGCACTGAAGGGGATTTTCCACAGAGTCTGACCCTACCACCAAGTGAGAACCCAGCTGGAAGGAGTCTCCATAAATCACAGAGCAGCCTTCCCAGGCACCATCTGTGGGTTCCGTGGTCTTGACATCCTAGGCTCCAGCACTGGAGCAGTCAATTTCTGTTGTTTAGAAGTCACCTTTTTAAGGATATTTTTGTTTAACACACTAAGATGGGGACCACCAGTGCTTTCTCCCTGAAGCCAGAATTTGCCCAGGCATTCCCCTGCCAAGGGTGAGCAGGACAACCTACCAGCTGGTGTCCTTTCGCCCTGGCCGCCAGGACTCCCAGCGCTGTGCTGGGAGGAGGTTCTGACCTCCCATGCTACTTCCTCCTCTTCTCTGCAGGTGCCAGGACACGATTGAAATTTGCTTTGGAGTCTTTCCCACATCAGCCTGCCCTCAATCCTTAATCTCCCCTCAAAATATGTCACTCCATCCTGACTTTTGGAGGACTCAGTCCCCCCATCAGTGTTTTTCTCCTCTCATGTTTATTTTCAGAGATTCTAATAGCTACATTTTCCTACTCCAAACTAGTTTCTTAGAGAAGCCAAACTCAAAATACAGATATTTAAAAATGTAATCTGGATATGGCCAGAGACAAAACTTACATATTTATTAATCCTGTAACTGACTTTGATCTTATAAAGTCTGCTTCCAAAGTGGTTGCCTGTTAGGGATGTGTGAAGCAGAACGTCCCAGTACTGCAAAGCTGTTGGACCATCTCCTCTTCCCAGGCCAACAGCCTTCTCACAAATTCAATTCACACCAGTGTTCTCAGAAGTGTAAACAATGACCGTGCTGGAAAGGTCAGTGCATCTCCTCTCTGATCACTGCCGAAGAGGAGTGGTTTTTCACAGTTGTCATTTATTTACCACCTGTTTCATAGAATAATTCCATAAATACGACTGTCTCTTCATTACCAAAACTGCTGTCAAACTTAAAACCTCCTATTCTTTATTCCTTGACTAGCTTTCTTATTTTTCATGCAACAAAGTCTAGTGTTTCTTATTGTGGATTGTTGACTTCTAGAAAGGTTCACAGTAATAATTCATCCATGTCATACACCTGTATCATGGGCCAACTTCTTTCAGAATTCTTCACTTGAAACAGAGTCCATCGTCATGCCAAAATAAAATGGTTCTGTACATTCTATCTTCTCTCTTCTTTATCCTTTAATTATGCCAGGCTTCACTAAAAATTTATTTCTATTTTCAGCTTTTCATCAATTTTGAAAGTTTCAGTAGTACAATTAAAACTTTCACTGTCCATCACTGAAAGCTATCCTACTGGTAAGCGAAAATCAATGCTATTAAAGGACAAACGTTTATATTCACGGTACAGGCCCACATTCCAGTGTCTCTGGGTCTAGCCAATTTCTAACTGTATCAGTTAGCGTTTAACAGAGAAACAGATATAACACAAAATATACAATATATAAGAATTTACAAGTTTGGCTTGCAATGGCTGCCCACAGAGTCCAATGAGGAAGAGAGCAGAGGGTCTGTCTGTACACTGGAGACCGAAGGACTCGGTCGAAGGTCCGGAGCTCACTGCAGTGTCCCGTGAGAGTCCGTATCAGGAGGCTGATGGGTCTGCGATGGAGGCTGAAGAGTTTGTGACGGAAGCTGAAGGATCCGCACCGGAAGCTGAAGGATCTGTGCCGGAAGCCCGGGGATGGCATCCAAGGTGACTACGGGAGCTCTTCCCAAGGAACAGCAGCAGCTGTGTCCTTCCTCGCTTCCCCTTTATGCCATCCAGGCCACAGGCAGCCCCAGGGTGGCTCTCCCACATCCTAGGGTATGGACTTACCGAGCCCATTTAGCTAAGCTAGTAATGAACAAACTGCTCAAGTTGACACAATCAATCAGCCATCACAGTAAAGAAGCGAAAATGCTTCTCGGGACTTTTCTTTATTAGCACACGTTCATAGTGCTTAATGTGTAAACTCCCTGTGTGGAGTTGGTACATGTATATAACAATTCCTATGACATTTTTCTTCCTCTTTCCCTCCATTCTCCCCCCTCCTTTCATCTCTTGATCCCTTTTCTATTTGAGAAAGGTCTATTTCCTACTTCTTTTTATCTTTTATTTTGATTTCCCTTTATAATTTGGCTTTCTTATATAAGACAAACCATGTGACGTTTAAGCTTGAGTGTCTAATTTATTTCACTTAATATTATAGTCTCAAAGTGCATCCATTTTCCACAAATGACTGGAGTTTATGTTTCTTTATGGCAGAGTAGTACTCCATGTGTGTTACACATTTTCTTTATCCGTTCATCTGTTGATAGACATATACACTGCTCCCAAGATTTTCCCATTTTGAATTGTGCTGCTCTAAATAAAGGTATGTGTGTGTCACTAAAATATGCTATCTTTAACTTTTTCAGGAAGATAAGTAGAAGGGGAATACCTGGGTCAAATGAAAATGAAATTTGTAGGGGTTTATTTGGATGTATTTAACTCTGCCCACATTTTCCCTTACTGTCTTTCTTCCTTAATGAGCTCTCTGATCTGTATAAAACATGATCCTAAATTTCCTTTGCATATTCTCACTTTTCTACATCTCATGGTCATAGCCCCTATTCCACCTTATATAAAAATTTTATTTTTCCATGACACTTTCACTGATTTTGCACCTGATACTCACTTTTCAATGAATGTAACAGATTTTAATTATTTACTACAGCAATGTTTATTGAGCTCCTAGTCATGCTTTGTGGAGATCATGGACATGGTTCCTGGTGCAATGGAGCTCATACTCTAATGGGAGCAAACAAGCACTGAGTGCATCTGCAATCACACTTTCAGCAGATTCTTCAAGGCCAAAAGAACAGAAATTAAATTCGAGGACATATAATTAGAATAAGTGTTCATAAAATTTTTGTCTGAGGAAATACTGAAATTTGAACCTGAACAATAAGATTACATAAAAATGTAAACAACATACAGACTTAACCAAAAGGCACAGTTATATCTACTTCTAATTTTCTCTGCTTCTGAGACCAGGCTTCAATAGAGAACTGTCAATTAGCAAAAGAGAAACATTTTTGCAGATAAGAATGCAGATCCCTGTGACCCACCAGCCTCTCCATCTGCTCACCCACACCTCACTCCAATGTGACAGAAGGAGGCTTTTAGTAATTAATTGGAAAGCAAGAAAGGCAAAGGCAGGAGGGGATTGTTTGGCATGCATTCCCTGGTCGTCTTACCTGACTCCCAGAACCACTGCCACTGTGCCATAGGACCAGAAGTCGGCCCCGGTGCTCCCAGGTACACATCCGTCCTGTTAGGGGCTCTTTCTCTCCCAGCCCCATTGTCCTATTCAGTCCCAGAACTTGACTGCAATTTCTTTCTTACTGTTTATGTTTTAGAGTTAGGAAGGATGAATCTTTTCCATACCATCTACTCCCAGCAATGAAATGCTGTAAGTTTACTTAGCTGAGAGGCTCCAAAGCTTGGTTTCACAGAAGAAACTCTAGCAGTGCTCCCTGCATTACTGCATCCTTCCTCTTTTCTTTTATTGATAAGGTAAGAGGCCGAGAAATCTGTCAGGATTTAATGAAGGTATGCTGCTTGGGGCTGTGAACTGGGCCTCAAATCCATGTCTCCTTACTTCCTAGATAGGATGGTCATATATTCAGGAGGACTGGAACAGATCTGGTTTGTCAATAAACATAGTTAATGAAAAGAGATTTGTGCTTATGGTTTCTATGATATCATTGCTAGTAGCACTCTACTCTCCTAGTTCGAGTACACCGCACTCTTCCTGTATAAGTGTTCCATTTCCCTTTCTCTCTTCTGGCACATACAGTAAGCTTTGACTTACAACTAAGTCTGTATTCACATACATGTGATGTATTAGTTAAGGTTCTCTAGAGGAACAGAATCAATAGAAAATATGGGTTAGCTATGCGAGGAAATCTATTAAATAAGCTTACAGCATTGGAGGTGCTGGATTCTACAAGGGCTATCTTCCTCCTTGAGAGCCAGGAGCTGCTTAAACCAGATGAAGATGAAGCCACAGAGCAAGAGGGACCAAGGAGGTATCACCAGTCCAAGATCAGCATCCTGGAAGCTCACTGAAGTCCCCAGCCTGAGTATAGTTGGAAGGCAGAAGAAAATATATACCTGGAGACGATGTCCAAAGGCAACAAACCTACTCAAGAAAACTAAAATCTGTGACCTGTCTTAATGTAGAAAAGCAGCTCTCAGGATGGACAAAACCAGAGATGTAAGTTGCTTACTTAAAAAGTACAGTTTATATATCTGTTGTCTTTGGAAGAGAGCTGCTGTTGGAGATGTGATGGGAAGAAGAGTTGGACACACCCCTCCCTGAGCTGGGAATAGAAGGCAAGCAGCCATCAGTATTACTGATGGGACTCCCAAACCGGTAAACAGGGACACAACTTATACAAACAAATGTTATGCACTAACTCTGTCAACCACTGTGCCAAGCCCTGCACTGGCCTCTCTTTGGGCATACAATTTCATTATAGATGCTAGATCTTTATTTTCCCCATTTGCTAGATGGTGACAGAGAGAAATAAGAAAAACTCATTTGATCTTGGCCAAAAGGCCAAGAGAGACTAACACTAAGGGAAGTTAAATAACAGTTCAACAAACTTGAAGTTGTAATTCAAACTAAATGTATCTGAGTTCCTGGCTTTTATTCTTATCATTAAGTATATCACATTTTTAAATTAAAATATTTACGGCATTCTCTTTACATTTTTATTCTGTTTCTTATATTATTTCCCTTTTTCCCATGTGAATTCCAAAGACTCTTAGAATGAAATTATAATCTCTATCTTTCTTAAGATGCAGATGAACAGCCAGAGATACATTTAGGTAATTTAACTGCATGTTCAATTTTCCAGTTACTTTGGAGTTAAAACGTGCTTGGTACACCTGACTGAGGTTTAACAGCTATGAAACAGGAGCAGGCAGGTTTGATACATTTGTCTGAAAGGAATAAATAAAGGTATTGATCACCCAAATGTGCTTTAGAACATTCTGATTCGCGGAAGAGCAGTGGAAAGACTTAACGTCTCCGGTTAGTACTGCCTAATACTTGTGTTTATTATTTCATTGACACCCAATAATAAATGAAAGAAACTTACTAAGCTCAGTCACTGACATGCTAGAGAATAGATATTCTCTGTATTTAACCTTGGTCCCTAAGATATGGCATATATTTTACCAAGATTTCTAAGCCCATGAAGAACTTGTTCCTGTAATATTTCATTAAAATTGAATTTCCCTAGAATTATTTGAAAAGAGAGCATGTTTATTGTCTAAAAGTCATCTTGATCATTACTGAGCAACAGGTCAGTAAATGTGAGATAGGAATTTCCAGGTGAAGAAATGCTAAAAACGCTTAGTTCAGTTTAGATCATTTACTCATTTAGAAAATATTATTTGTAGATTGATCCTTTATTGTCTATTCATTCATTAGTTCAGCAAGTATTTGATAACTATATAGTTCTGTATTAAATATAAACAGGAATATGAGAAATACATCATGGTCCATGACGTCAAGCCTCGCAACCCAGAAAGGAGAAGTTGAAAAAGACTTTCTAAATCTCTGTTTGCCTGCCTTCCTTCCTTCCTTCCTTCCTTCCTTCCTTCCTTCCTTCCTTCCTTCCTTTCTTTCCTTCCTTCTTCTTTCTTTCACTATTTATATACTTTGCTGAGAGACTGATTAAGTTCAGATTAATAGCATTGTTTGTTTTCTAAAACAACATGATTTGAAAAGTCACAAAGTTTAAAAATGTGGATACATCAAGATCTTTGAGTATCTTACTATATGTAGTTATAATAAATTTGGAATTGCATGTAAAGGGACAAGGAAAGATTATTTTTAGAAAGCATCCCCCAGAAAGGGAACAAGAGATGCACAGGCAGAGAGAGGAGAAGGCTCCACCAGGCGAGTCCCCCCACCTTGGTTTTGGGGCAGCGGGGTTCCAAATGGGCTTCTGTCCACTGGGCCACAGGGAAGTCAGGGGTGCGGCTTCATTTAAATCAAAAAAATTCATATCCAAGCAGCTGATGTGCAACTCTCGGTTCCAATCTAAAGCCCACACATCCCAGGGGACCACTGCTGAGAGTCCCAGAATTAAAAAAAACTGCAGAACCTGCAGATTGGACACACAAGGGCAGCAGAGCAGAGCACATCCCAGCTCCAGAAGAGAGAATGCTGCTCTCATCCCTCCTTTGTCTTTGCTTCCATCCAGGTCCCCAGTTGATGGAAGGGTGCCTACCTGCACTGAGGGCACAGATTCCCCATTCAGCCCACCAGCTCACTCTCTCTCTCTCTCTCTCTCTCTCTCTCTCTCCCTCTCTTTCTCTCTCTCACCTCCTCTAAACCACATTGACACTCATGCCTCAGGCAGCCTAATCATTCTGGCAGTGCCCAAATATTTGTGTGTTCCTTTCAGCTGTAGAGGGCTGGGCTTACTGCCTATTAAAGTACTGAAAATGATTAATACAATAATTAAGAATGAGCAAAGTTTTGTGGAATAGCTGAGTATCCTTTCATCCACTCAAGTTGATGTCCAAAATCAATGAGCAAAATGTGAATTGAGCAGTTATTCTATATGAGGTATATAAAAGACACTTAACACATGTTTGCTCATGCATACCTCACAAGGGAAACTCTGTTTTTCAAATTATGAATTTGGAGCTCAGGAAATGTACCTAACTGATATAAAACTAAATATTGTGAAGTTATTAGTTGTCAGATAAGCTACAATCATACTTTCACTCTTCAGGAATGAAAAAAGATACCCAGAAAGAAATAAGAATTGAATAAAACTGAATGTTACATGGATCAATTGCATGGACACAAAAGCAGTGGTAGAGGGAAGAAAGGGGAAAAATGCGCAGACATAGACAGAAAGCAAATGGCAAATGCAGAATATTCTCTTCACTGATAGCACTATACCTACTGCAGTGTGAATGGCTTACAGTTTCCAAACAAAAGTCAGAGACTGGTAAAATGGATTGCAAAACAAAATGAGTCAACAATGTACTGTCTCTAAGAGACTCAGGTTAGTTGTAGATACTGTGGGACAATAAAAGAATGCAAAAGGTGTTCCATGCAAATAGTGACATAAAGAAGATTAAAGTGGGTATAATAATATAAGAGGAAATTGACAACAAAGTGTTACACGAGACAAAAGACATTAATTATATCAACAGTATACTGGAAAGGAAAATTTTATGAAGATATAAGAATTTTAAATTTACATACACTAAGATCAATAGAACTGAAGGGACAGAGCTTCTGTTACACACCGGAGATTTCAGTGCCTCACTTGCAATAGTACATAGAACACATAGAAAGTAATGTCAATGAGGAGAGTGTGACTGACAGTATACACACCCAAAATCAGCCTGCACATTGTGCTGCAATGTATGTAGAATATCCACACTAGGCAGCAAATAAGTGTTGATGATGAAAAGGCTGAAATCAAAGTGTAGTCATCAACCACAATGGGATGAAATTAAAAAGCAACATGGAAATAAAACAGTAAAATTTACAATGTGTGACTATTAGCACATTCATTTCATTCTTAACATGTACTGATTGTGCACAGTCATGTGACTCAACGTGACACTTCCATTCCTGGCTGTATAATGCCTTGATCATGACCACACTCCTACTGCCCCCTCTTAGCCTTTTCCTAAACAATTACTGATTAAGGAAAAAGACCACAGAGGAAATTTCAAACAGTTGGAGATAAAATGATGTAAAAACCCAACATATCAAAGGTTTGGGATGCAGTTATAATAAGGCTTACATAGAAATTTACCCTAAATTTTGAAACAATAACCTTCGGGTTACTTATTTCCCCCAATAGAATAGTCTTTTGCTTCCTTTTATATTTACTGTATCTTTATATTTCATTTTCAACATGAGAATCTATAAAGGTACACATAAACTTGTAATTTTTTTTACCTTTAAGTTTATGTGGGAAGCTGAATTGCCAGAGTATTGTCTCATTGTGCTGTGGTAAGTAGTTTCCTACCTAACCTAGTAACCTTATTCAAGCATTCTTTCTTTCACTGTATATTCACTTGTTCTCTCAAATTGCCTTTTCAAAGAGTTTTACGATCTTGTCAATGCCTTTGTCAGTAATTTAAACAGATCTTTGACTCAGGTTCATGATCAGTTTGTTTGTCATTGTTTTTGTTCTTGAAAAGTTACGCTTTGAAATGTTTCTTATATTCTTTTATGCAGTCTTTACAGATGAGTCTCAAGGGTTAAAGAGAAATGTACTAGTAAAAAAAGCAAAACACAAAAGAGAAACAACTCATCCTTTAATGTAGCTTATTAAAGAGCATCTAACATGTACAACTGTATACTTGTTTTATTCTTCTTTTCATATCACTTCCTGTCTTGTTGACCTTTATTTTTTTTGGCTCTGTTCTGTGTTGATCACACATTCGAGTGAGTCAATTTATTAAAACCTTCCAGTGCCAGAGAAATTCATTTATACTTATCACAACATTTTTGTCGTCTTTGTCTAAATTTGCAACAGAAATCTCAATATACAGGAAATAGTGCATTTATAAGTTAATTTCTTTATACTGTGTAGCTAACCTCTGATGTACATTACAGGCAACCCACTGAAGTAACTTTAATTCACTATCTTTCAATTAATTTCTGAATTCCAAACTAATGATTTAATTTTCTTCCCACAGGGATGAAAGTGTGGCTACAGCTGAAAGCGTAAACACCACAGAGGAAATAGATGCTAGCCATCCTGTTACTTTAAGCTTTGTATATTAAAAAGATTTTCATATAGCTATTTCATTTGAAAGTGTAGCCTTTATTAATATCAGTCGGGGAAAAGTAAAGCTTAAAAGTGAACTTATGAAAATTTAATTCCTGATATTCATTAGTATACAATATTATTCAAGAACATTAAAATATTTTGTTAAAGTTCTGTCCTCTGATTTATCAGGCAAGACAGGAAAAAAATTACGAAGCTTCAAAGGCCCTTGAAAATTGTATGGAACCAAAGGACATTTAAGTCTGAAGAATTACAGGGAGAGATTTAGGTAACTGTAGAGTTTCGTTTTATTTTAAAACACTCTAATCCATATCTAGTCATGCTGGTGACTGTCCCAATTGAGACATTTAGTACAAGTAACTGATTGGCTAGAAATGTATCAAAAGTCGCTGAATGGGAGGGAAAAGGTTGAAAGTAACTGTAATGAACCTGTAGCCAATACTAAGATAATCAACTGATAAAGATGAAAGGTCTATTTTGACTCACGGTTTCTGCAGTTTTGGTCCTTGTTTCAAACCCAGTGCTGTGGGCATTTGGACAGGCAGCATATCATGGTGGAAGGTCCTTGGCCTCTTGACTGAGAATGAAGGAAAGAGAAAGAGGAAAGGAAGGGATCCACCTCCTCCAAGGGCATGAGCTCAGTCACTAGGAAATCTACCATTAGGCCTAACCTCTTCAAGTTCCTCCTGCCTCTCAGTAGCACCAGGCTGGAGACTGAGCCTTTAAAATTAGATCCCATGAGGGACGTTTAAGAAGCAAGCTACAGCAACCTAGATGCCTTCCATCTTGTCTTCTGTTGCTACTCGGGATTCCAAGCCAACTCTATGCTAAAGTAGGTAATATCCCATATTCAAATCTCTAGACCATGTGATTGCCATGTGGATTTTAATGTGATTCAGTGACTTTCATGATGGATCATATGTGTTACCCTTGGACATATATGTTTTGCTTGTATGTGTTGTAGATAAACAGCACTGCCTATTTCTTTCTTCTAGTTCCTCCAAACAGACAACTACACAAAATGTGGCTCATACTTCACGAGACAAAGTCAAGGCTGCGCTGACTTCTAGAGTCTCCAAAACAGAGTCCACTTGTCAACTCACTTGGGTTTTTGGTAGATGTCAGCTCCACATGGCTGTAGCACTGAGGGTAGCGATGGTTCTAGAGCTCCAGGGCCTTGTATCTCAGTCTTCAAGGCTGCCATGGCAAAGTGAATCCTTCTCGCCCTCCAGATCTCCTGAGCTCTCTTTCTCCTTTGTCTCTTCTCCACTTTCCTACTCCATTTCTCATTCCAGACAGAGGAATTCTTGTGCACTGAAACTCAGAGATTGGAATCTTGCAGATAACCTAAGATTATCTCCTTACTGAAAAATAATTTTATTAATAAACTTGCATCTTCTACACTGCCTTGGGCAAGATTAGTGTTGGACTAAATACCCAAAAGATAGGACTGGTAGAGTAAATCTTTCAAATTCTGTCTACCACTAGGACATGCTATATAAGATGTTACCTTGTGAGCAATCCAGTATTTCTTGTCAGTTTATAATGTCAGTGTTAGAACAGTTAGGTAGGACATATTATAGTTAGTCATGTTGCCCTTTGACTAAATTAGATAATATGTTCGAAAGCTTCCCCCTGGAACTTTCTCCAAATTCGTATTTCTCCTTCTTAACTCAAAAGTGTATGTGACAAATATAATACTATTCTTGTATTAATACCTTGATGTAGCCATAGTTTTAAGCTATTGTACATTTTATATTTTCTCAAAAATCCTTCTTCCTTTAGGAGTATCAGTGATTGCAATATTACTGTGTCCCTGCAAAGATGACCTTTGGGTATTTTTCAGGCCTTACATTTGTCTGCACCTCCAGTTAAAACTTACTACTAAATATTGCTTTAGTTAAACACAGGTCCTTAACATGAGGTCCACGAGGGGTCCCTTATGAAATGAAGTTGGATGAGGAGATTTTACATCTTTATTGCTTGAAGTTCAATTTTTACTCTATTAATACTTACATGTAGTACACAAGGTTCACATTCCTTGAGGGAATATGGTCCATGCATTTAACACATCTTCATTACTTTTCACACTCCCTTCCCTTCCCTCCCTCCTCCCTTCACCCATTCCTCTCTTATCCCTTCTCTCTCTCACCCCTCATCTCTTGAATCCCTTCCCCTTTGAGAATGATCTATCTCCCTACTTCCTATTATCTGTCTTTTATTTTCTTACTTTTATTCAGGGTTTCTCCTAAAGGAAGAGGAAGAATATTTAAGCTTGTGTTGTGATTTATTTCGCTTAAAATTATGGTCTCAAGATGCATCTGCTATCTTATAGATGACTCACATTTGTCTTTATGGCAGAGTAGTACTCCATGGTGTATACATATCACATTTTCTTTATCCATTCATCTTTAATTAGTGTCTATATTTTAGAATTTTGTTTAATTATAAATGTGGTTCATAAGTACTAGACGTACGAATCTACCCATAGCTCTGACACCAAAACAAATACTCTTATACCATATAAATGACATAAAATAAGCATCATGTAAAATATTATTTACAATTGTTAGTACCTCTTAATTATTTTTGTAATGAATTAACCTATTCCTATACTAGTGTGTAATTCCAGCAATATGTCTGGAAAATCAAGGGACCTAGTTTACCCATCAAAAGAATGGTCTGCATTTTGTAGTTGTTCCACCAAATGGTGTAGGGATAGACCCCACCTCCATGATCCAGGTACCTACACCATCTCCACAATGACTTTATGAACAATATGTGGCAGGGGGAGAATTAAGCAGCACTTGACATTTAAATATTCTTATTCAAATTGGTGAACAACAGTATTCACACAGAGATTTCATATAAAAATGAAATATAATTTGACTACTCTATCTTGTATCAAATCTTTTAAAGTATTATAAAAACATACATACTACTTTATCATATTTTAGGGTTTTGACAACCACATTTCAATACAACTAGTTTTCATTAAGTATTTTTATTCATTAAACCAATTAGAAAAGGAGTATGCAGGTTTCAGAATATTGACATGCACTGTCCATGAAAAAAATTGATTAAGTATCTCTGAGATATGTGGTGTGGTAGATTTATACAGTAAATATTTAAATTCTTAAAATTTAGATTCTTCTGGTTCTTGACATGGGTAATTACTTTTCATGGAAACCTGAATTTTTTTTTATCATGCTTGGAAACTCAGTTTTTTATTTAAACTATGTTTTTGTTACCTTTCTTGGCACTTCTTTGGGAGGAGACTGGATTGAGGAAACACTGCCTCATTATTTGTAGGCTGAGATAGAGGTCTACTGTTTCGTTCTGGCCTCTCTTGATTTGTAGTGGTTGATGTACCTCCTCAAGGAGCGGGTTGAAATTTTGGAGTGCCTAATTAGCATTGTGGTGGGAATGACTTCATTACTACTGGAAAACAATGAATGTTGATTTTTTTCACTCTTACTCACTGGTCCCATCTGAGACAATTAATCTTAATGCCTCAACTTCATTGGATTAGTAATTAGTAAAACATATTTTGGATGTGTCTTGGAGGATCGCAAAGCCATGGCCTGAGTACTATACGTGGTTCCTGGCCCCTTTCCTGTCTGTCACTGTTCCCCTGGTCTCCTTCCTGGTCACCACGAATGAAGCATCTTTGGTTCACCAGGCCCTTTCACCATGATGTTTCTGCTTTGGAGCCAGTTAACCATGGACCAAATCCCCTGAAACAGTGAACCAAATTAAATCACTTCTTAAAGTTATGGATGTTGTGTATTCTGTCTCAGTGATGGGAATGCCAAATTGAGATGCTTTCTTCCTAATGCCAAGTGACACCTGGAGTGTAGGCTCCTCACTCATTTCCTACCAACATCATTAGATGAGTATCCATGTTACTGCCCAGCAGGTGGAACATTCCTGTCCTCTCCTAGGATTTCTTGTTTCACTCTTTTGGAGATGTTGAAATAGCCATTATTGCCCCCACTTTGGAACTCTAGGTTCCCACTCAGCCTCTGTTGTCATGGGCAAGATAGAGACAGGATATTATTTTTCTGTCCTGTTTGGATACAGTAGAGCAAGTAATTTCTTGTGGTTTTCTGTTGTATTAGACTTACCATTGCTTGTCTGCAGCCATTGACATTTTTAAGTTGCTGGCTTCCTTACCAGTAAGGGGAAGATATACAAAGAAAAAGGAAACCTCAAAAAGCTCATCATTTTTTTGTTCCTGAGTTCCAAAGTCCTTCAGCTGATCTGCCTTCTTTCATATCCCCCTCCCTCTTATTGACAGGGTCTCACTAAATTGCCAAGTTGTTCACAGTGGACTTGATCTTAGTCTTCCTGTCCAGACTCCCAAAATCCTGAGATGACAGAAGTGTTCCATCATGCCCTATAGTAGTTTAGATCTAAGATGTCCCCAAAGGTCTCACATTCTAACATGACGCCTGGTTAGAAGCACCAGAAAGATGTATTCTCCTTCATGGATCCTCCCTTCTAGCTAGTTGCTGGCTGTTGTGGGCTGAGCAGCTTCCTTCTACCAGAACCTCTACCCTTCTGTTCCTGCCTTGAAGCTAGCTGGCCATGGGCTAAAACCAAGATCTAAAGTGACCCTCTTTAAATTTTGGATCTGAGGTATTTTGAACGAGCAATGAGAAAGTGGCTAAGACACCTTGCTTAACATGTTTGTTTGTTCTCTTTGCTATTGAGATTAATGCCTTGTCTATCATTAGTAGAAGAAATCAAAGAATTTGGAATTTATTGTTTAGCACAGGTTATACTGTGAAGACCTCATCCTTGTGGAGTTTGTAACCCACTAGACCTCTATTTCTTCCAAAATGAAGGCCATAATCAGATTCTTCATATGAAATTTTGAAAAGAATACTTCAGAAGAGCTATTGCTTTATTCAGGAGCCAGCTGACCTCTCGTTGTCTTTTTTAATGCAACAGAATCTGTACATATTTCTTAACTCTTGCCAATTGGAAAACTAAAACTAACATTGAATACCTTTTGAATGATAACATATCATCAAGATTATGGACATTTAATACCACTTCCCAGAAAGGTGTGTTAATATTAGGGAAAGCTGTATGAAGTACTTGTAGGAACACATTTACCAGTCTCTAAAGTTCTTCTAACTCTACATGATAAAATAAGAGCTGTAATCTAAGAGTTGTGAAGACAAAATACCCTTTTTTCAGTAATATTTCACAAATGATAATCATTTTACCAATGGACTTCAGTTTTTTAAATCATCTAAGGATATATATCTCAGGGCCAGTGTGTGCACATGCGCGCATGTGTGTGTGTGTGTGTGTAATAAAGATGATGATAGGGTAGAACTTAATCTCTTTATAAGGACTGCATATTTCATACATTTTAAATGACCAGACTCCCATAAATATAGAGTTCTGCTTGTATCATTCCATATTTTTGATGCTAGTTTTACTAAGTATTTAAAAATTAACACTTACAAACCTTATTAAGAATTCAG
The DNA here is from genome assembly GCF_000247695.1 of Heterocephalus glaber. Next base: position 6,516,884 of record NW_004624793.1, read on the forward strand.
ATGCAGTAGGTTTGGTGCTTCTCATCTGAGCTAGTCATATCAGTCATGGATTCAAATATCAATCAGAAAAAGTGCCTGTGGGACATGCTTCTTCCACTTCTGTATGTTCTGAAAGAGAGAAGGGAAGAGGAGCATATTTCTCTGTGCCACTTCTGTCTGTAGGGAGCTTCCAGTTTTGGTGTTGCCATCGCTTGGCATGTGGTGTCATGTATGAAAAGGAGGACAGGGCTGCTCATATGGAGCACTGCTGGAGCATGTGGCCAGCAGACAACTATCGGTAATGGAAAAAAGAAGAGTAAATAAAGTAAATAGTAGTAAGTACATAGTGGTACATAAAGTAGGTAAAGTAAATAGTAAAAAGTACATAAAGGGAAGATGGGGAGTGAAATTAGGAGAGTACATTTGATATGTAATGATAGAATAATTAAATACAAATATTTAGCTAGGAAATATTTCTTATTATGAAAATGGTACCGGTATGATCAAAACAGAGGTTCTGAGAGATGATCTAACAGGACTTTATGATAGATAAGATAATGAGAAGAAGCTCAAAGGAAAACCTGAAAGACAGCAGAGGTTTGTACACAGACACACACACACACACACACACACACGAACACATACACACACCACAGTGATTGAGAACAAGTAGAAAAAGTGTCTTAAAGTCAATACTCCCAGGATCAGGGATCAGCAGTTAATAGCCCTCAGATCTTTGCTTCTTAAGTGGGTTGTCAACAACAGCCAGACCGTTTGGGTGACTACAAGCCATAAAAGATACATTTCAGTTGGAAAATTGTGCTCATAATATCAAAGTACATCAATTAGAATAAAACCTTTCCAGAAGCATTTCCTTAGAGAAATCTGGTTTGGAAGTTATGTTGCTACTTGACCCTGCTAGAGAGATTTTCCCTTGACACAACATAATACTTTTTAAAATACATATCCCTATTATAATTACATCATAGTTTTACAAAATCTCATACATTCTTATATAAATCAAGAGAGTTAAAAGATAGAAAATATTAATATGTCAACCACAGTCTTCAGTAAGATAACATATCGACAATTGCCAGTTATTTTGGAAAGGACTTTTGTTGTTACAGAATGATCTCTTTTATGGATTAAATGTGTATTTTTTTTCAACTTCCACTAGAAAGGATGTTTTCACCTACTTTCATTGATTTTATTTCAGGCATTTTTGAATGACAGATATAGTTTTGTTTCCAGCAATGTCAATATTGGCGCCTCAACCAAATCAGTTAGTATTTGGAAAAGGAATTTAAACAAATTACTTATGGCTGCATAATATTAAAGATCTGATTATATTAATGGCTTTGTTAAATTGACTATTGTCAATTGATATCTAGAATGACATTTGATCCGATATACTTTAATCATTGTTATAAATTAAAAGGTATCAATTGGAAAACATTTATGTTAAAAAATAAAGAAAGAAATGTTGTGAAGTGGTCACAAGTGATCAAACTCCACAGAGTTGCTGGGAGCACTATTTTTATTTTAAGAGGAGTATAAACTCATAGAAAAGAATAATATATTCATAAAAATGATGAGAATGTTTCTGAAAGGTTGAATGTAATATTTGAGAATGATTTTTGTTTTTATTCATTTATATTTGGATACGCCATTTAAAAACAAAAAAATGCTAATGTGTTTGAATATTGCAGCTTTTGCATGCATATTTTTAAACAAATACATTTGAAATATCATAACATTTTCATATAGATTTCAAGTTTATATACAATTATTTCAGGACTTTATAAAAATATCCTTTTTGCAAAACAATCACCAAGCGGAAATTACTTACATCCCGTTTATTAAGTATTTTCAAAGGATTGTTAATTATTTCTTACTTTGAAAAGAACACTGAGATTAAAATACAGCAATAATTTCCTCAGAATAAAATACCTGACCACACACAAAAAATTAGATATTTTTTCGAATATATGCATGGGAAATTTCTTTTTTGTTCATAAAATATTCATATGAACACCAAACCATTATTATGAACACATTTGATCAGGATTTTAAGATGTGGAAATTTATTTCCATTGTTAAGTTACCACATACACGGTTGAATTCTTTGTACCCCAACATGTAAGTTTTGAATGATCTAAGTGACCTACTTCTAAATTTCAAATCTATGGTACCTTCTAAAAACTAATATTTTGGCCCACCTTTGGCAATTACAATGCAATACATCTGCAGACAGAATGGATTCTGTTCTCTTCTTAACTCTAAAAATGTGAACTTCAAAAGGTCCACAGAAGATGTATTGGATTCTAGCTAACATATCTGTCATGCATAAGAACTAGTTAACTAATTTGCTTGCTTTGGGGTCATTTTTCTTAGAAACTATATATAATTCTTTGAATTCAAACTCGTAAAATCTGTTGATGAGATTCGGCTTCAGAGGGATATTTCCTGACTCATAATATTTCAAAAAACACATTTCTGGAAACTTTACTATATTAAATCTTATTAATACAGATGTCTGGAGCAATCATTATTGAGTTGTCATCAGAGTCTACAGAATATAAATCTAAACAAATGCGTTGAGTATAAAAAGAATTTTTTATTAAAACCACCTTTCTTTAAGGTTCTGTTACCTCAATATGTGACTTTAGCATGTTTAAAAAGGGCTTTCCCTCATGCCCCAGTAACTGGCCACTGCTAACTTTCATTTCATCAAAACTGACACCAGCAAGGATTGAGAACTGCTTGAATACAATACTTGCTATTCTCTGTCAAAGTAAGCATCTTGGAACATAAAGTTGCTGTATAAAGAAAATGGAAGGTGAATGGTTATATAGTTTGGACAACTAAATGTCTTCCAACAATTGTGATTGTTTTCAGTTTGTAGCACTGCATTTAAACCCTGTATTTTCTCTTTGCTTTTTAATTTTGTTTCCTTCATTATCCCATTCAAAAAGATGAAATCAGTTGTTAGCTAAATGTCCATTCTTTAACCAGAGTCATTTATTTAATCAAATGAACCTGAGAGTTCCATATTGTTGGTTAACATTCTTAGGCGATTTAAAATGCTGACATTTGATCCTTGCAAAGTGCAGGAGTCTTCAAAATGTGTTTCCAAAGGAAAGAAAAGACTGAGCTTCAGACTCTCAGAGATTGTTAAACATGATTTGTTACAGCTCACATTACTGCAAGGTGGAGACAAAATCAGCAGGAGCAAAATCCACTATTTATTTAATTCATTGGCAGCAATACATGGGCTAATAAAGTCAGTATTAATATGTTGCCAGTGTGCACAATAATTCTTACATATAAGTTTCACATTTTAAAAAAGGTATTTATAATATACCCAGTTATAGAAAACTGATTTCACTAGTGCTTGTGAAATTCTTAAACTAAGCCAGAAGGATATATGTGGTCCCAAGACCCTAATGGGCAGCGAAGGCATGTTCAGTGCTATTTTATTTCAAAACAAGGAAGGCAGCATCTGCTCCATCCAAAGGAGAAGGAGACAAATTTCGGTCACCTCGGGGCAGCTGGTGTGGTCATGGTGATTCACTGACATCAGCGATTCTAAACCTGGAGAAAGCATCAGCCCACTGTATTTCCCTGGGAAGATGGTTCAGCTAAATGGCGCTACTAGACATTATACCTCCATCTGCATGTTTCACTACTTTTTATTCATTTTAAAAGTGTATCAGTTACATCATATGAAGAAAGACTATAAAACTAGCCACTTTTCTAGTTGTAAGCTTTATTTTCATATTCTTCCACGTGTACAGAATGAAAATCTGAGTGGGGGTATCTCAATCCTGATAGACCTGAGATCAACTGACCATTCTGTGGTTGAGCAGCCAAGATTTACAGAGATCCCAAAGTATCTCTTTGTTTGGACACTTGCAATAAAACCAGGAAGCCTGCAAAATCCTTGTGAATGTGTTCCTAGAGTGACCATGTTCTAATTCCTGCAGTTTGGGAAGTTAATTTCAAGGAAGTTTCATATGGAAAGTACAAACTGTGCCTGTGACACCAGCTAGAAGGAATTGACCTTACTGTAGTCTACTGGGCAGTCCATTCCAGGGGTTTCAGGTGTCAGCTCAAAATAAAAATAATTAAAAAAAAAAAGATTTTTGACTTGTCCATTGCGTTCAATACACGTTCTCATGCATTTTCAACCCAATTTGAGCCCTGAGGATTAAGGATGGATTATAGGGGTTTAACTCAAGTTTTCATTTTATTTTTTTGCTTTTCTCCAATCGTGTGGTGTCCCTGTGTGTGATTATTTTGGAGGGTTTAGAGAGAAGTGAAGTGGTTGGAGTTCAATCAATAGCAGACCCAGGCCTTGCTGGGGCTTCCAAAAGCTCTCTTCAGCAGCTATTGAGGCTGCCTCTTCACCAAGGAAGCCTCCAGGTTCTGGCTGCTGAGCTTCCACTCTTTTGTTTGCCCCTAATTCACTATTGATCCTGTGAACTTGAAAAACCTTGTTACAATGTGCACTTAGCCCAGAAAGGGCTGCACCTTCCAAAAGCAGTATCACAGTTGGAAATTAAATCATTTTTTAAGGTCAATTACTCCATAACTTTTTACACATATGAACTTGCTTCAGATGCCAATTAATTAATATGTTAAGCCAGCAATGCATTTCAAAAAATTGCTTCAAGGAAAATGTCATCTCTTGAAGAAAATCTTCAACAATTCCACAGAGCCACATTTCCTTCTAAATTCAGTTTTATTATTTTTCTCACGACTAACATCACTTTTTCCAACCATATTAAAGCCATATTAATCCCCGTACAAAACAAAATCTTGATAAATTATATTCCTGCTATGTTGAGGGTGAAGAAATTTTCACTGTTAAGTTTTAGAACATTTATCACTCTTATTTATATTTTCACTTTGTAAGTTTTAAAACCATGTTGATGTGAATTAGTCCTATTTTCCCTCCTTTTCTTTATAACGAAATTTGAAATCATTTATAGTTGAAAGTTTTAAGAGAAGATATGAGAGAAAGAATCAGAGAAATCAGCTTCTTTTGTAAAGAACTCAGAAACTTCTTTAGAAAAGAAGGGTTTAAAAATTGTGAATTTTTGAAATAATAAAATCAAATAATTTCCAGTGATTTTTTTCATCATAGAGAGCCAGCAGTATATGGAAGTATTATGTGTTATATAAACCAAAAACAAAATTGAAATTTCAAAGGGGTGGAATTAACTGGAAATAAATAATATTTCAATATAGACTTCTTTTATTTTTCAGATTAAATAAAAGTGTTATGAATCACTTTGTTTTCCATTTATGAAAGAATCCCTGTGGTTCTTTCCTCTCTAGCTTTGTTCTAATTCCTTTAAGAATATATTTTAGATGTGCAGAAGAATTTGAATCATAATCCGAATACTTTTATATACACTGTCTAAATCCAATGCTTATTAATATTTTCATTGTCTCTGTATATATGAGTAAATAACACTATGTGAAAATAAACTAAAAATTTCTTGCCACTTAATTTCTATGTAACTCAGCTTGCTAAACCTTTAAGGATGCTATTGTTTCTCTTAATCAGCATGTCATCAGCATTGTTGATGATATTAACAATATTTCCCCAACTTCACCTAATACTCAATTCAAGGTCAAGTTTACCAAATAGCCCTCCAATTACATTAGTTATTTGAAAAATATAGATTAGTTTAGTCACAGAATGTACTTTTATACATGTTGGTGAGCAATTAATCAAAAATCTCTAAAACAAATAATGCGTAATGGCTGAACAATCAACATAGAATTAAATATAATGTGTTTGAAATAAGCGCTCTGGTTATAACTTTAGAATTTCTACTTTTGAATGTTTGATTTTCTTAAATTCCCTGATTAATGTGTCCTGATTTTAGTTTAAGACCTCATTTTATTTGAGGGTCCTTCCTTGAATTTGAGAGTTCTAAAACTTTGTCTCCACTTAGATACTTCCATCTTCTATGCTTTTGAATATCATTGGGTTTATTCTCAGATGATATGAAATCTTTGTTCCAACATCAAGTGTGATTCACAAAAGTTTTAAGAAATAATTGTCTGTTATATGAATTCCTATTTCTACTCTTTCCATTGTTTTTTCTCCTTTTTTGATGCTTTGAGTTATTTTAAAAATAGTTTCTTTTCTGTTTATAGATTTTCTTTTAAACATATGTTATAAGTATCTTTGCTAACAATAAATTGCTTTTATTTTTCTTCCTCTGAGAAGGTCTCAGTCAATAGGAGCCCTAGGGCCAAGGCTGGGCCTGAAATGCCACTCGGGAATATGGTTTTCCTCCAGCATTTGAAAAATGTTTTACTGCTGCTCTATTTGGACTTCATGGAGTCAGATAAGAAACCTGCAGTCACTTGAATTATCTGTGGGTAGTACTTTATTTATTTTGGTGACCTGTTGGGGTTTCTTTTTCTTTTTCCTCTGTGTGTGTGTGTGTGTGTGTGTGCACATGCATGTGCATACATGCGTGTGTGTGTGTGTGGTGGAGACCAAACCCAAGGCCTTATATATATAAAGCAAATGTACTATCACTAACCTACATATCCAACTCTGATTTTTCCCTTCCTTTTTATTGAGTTTCCAGAATTTGGTTATTATTTGATACGTATGATGTTATTTAGTTTTGTTATGTAAAACTATCTTTTATCAAATTTGTATCTTTTATCAAGACAAGCCTTCAGTCACCATTACTTGCATAATCCTTTAGACCCACTTCTTTTACTTCTCATTCTACAATTCTAACGGTGTATCTCTTGTTATTCTGCCACGTCTTGAGGGTGAGTGTTGTATTTCCATATTTTCAGAGCAGTGTATTTCTTGTTCAAACTGCATACATTCTATTGCTCTGTCCATCTGTTTTCAAATCCTCCAGTACACTGATTTTACCCTACAATCATCACTCAACTTTTGAATTCACAAGCCAGTTTTGGGGTATTTTTCTTTAACTTTGTATTTTTTTTAATTCTGTGATTATCATTTGTTCCTTTTCTATAACTTATGCTTCTTTGGTGAGATATTGTATATTTGATTTTTTTCCAAGAGAATGTATAATTTCTTTCTGACACATTCTTGAAAGGCTTTATTAGAAACCATGACAAATAACTCCAACAACTGATTCATCTCTATGTTTTTATGTAAGCTTGTTTCCATTTTTAAGTTTTGAATGTTCTATTTATGTCAATAACAGGTGATTATTTTTATTATATCCTAGGCATTTCTCAGTATTGAAGAATACTTATAGCTTTATTATATTTTTTAAATTTTAGCAGTCACCCTGTCTGTTTAGCATACAGGTCCTAGCCTACTTTGGGAAGCTATAATTCCAGGAATGGTTTTATTCTCCATGACTTTCTTGGACTCCTGCTTTCTTTGGTTGGTGTAGGTCAGAGCTGGCCATACCATCTGTGGTTTGTGCCCGAAGGGTAGAAGGAGTTGCCCCCAGCGAGGCTTCTCCGACCTTCAGGGAGGAGTAGGAGAAGTTCAGGTACACCAGAACCCCCTCACAGATGTGTCCCCTGAGATGTTCCAGTGAAAGAGTTCCAGGAACTGGGGACAATGTGGCTTCCATGGGGATTTATTTTAGTGGGATGTTCCTTGCCTTTGGGATGTGAGACATTTTTGTATATTGTATCTGGTGGTTTATCAAGTTATGGAAGATCCTGACAGACCCCAGATACTCAATATACATGTATTGGAAGGATCAGTGTTGCTGCAGCTTGTCTGTTTTGTATTTAGCGTGAGTTTGCACTGTCTGTGTAGCATCCACAGTCTCAGGAGAGGCCTCACACAGCTTGCCCCATGGAAGCGCTGCACTGCCTGGGCCCGAGGGGCACATAAGGGAGCTTGCAGTCCTGTTCTAATATTCAGCTGTCTTTTTCTTTCTGCTTTAAAATTCTAGACAGTGTGTCCCAGAATATAATTCAGTTTCCTATAACGCACTGAATATCTGATTTTTATCAGTACAGTGTTTGAACTTGCTCCTCAAAGGAGGACAGAAATCATACTCTAGCCAAATTTTTGTCATAAAAATCCATGGGTTAGTTCTTTGAGGAGAGGTCTCACATATATATGCATATGAATATATATGAATATATATACATATATATGAATGTATGAATATATATATACATACAGATATCTAGTATTTAGTGGATGAATAAATTATGAATTCTAATCCAGTTCACAATTTCTAGTCTTGTGGGATTATATAGCTTACCCTCATAATGTCTGAGAAAGCTTGTATCATAGACATTATTGGAATGGTCTGGATCTTAACTGTCCTCGATATGCCATCTGCCAATGATTTTGTTTTCAGCTGATGGTGCTTCAGGACATGGTGGGAACATTAGGAAGTTGGGCCAAGTTGGAGGAAGGAGGTTACTGTGGGTGTGCACTCTGTGAGACCCTAGGCTTAGTCTCTCCCCTCTCTCTCTCTCTCCCCTCCCCTCTCTCTCCCTGTCCCCCTCCCTTCTTTCTGTCCTGAGATGAGTAGCTTTCATCCTCCATACTCTTCCACCATGTCAGTCTGCTTTCCTTCAAGCCCAGAAACAAGAGAAAATGTGATCATGGGCTGAAACCTCTGAAACAATGAGCCCAAATAACTCTCTCTCTATGTTGTTTAACTCAAGTATGTCATCACAGTTAAGGTAACTAACATGATAATCTCACTCTTTTATCATAAGTTCCAATTTCCAGAATTCAGAAACAAATAATGTTTTCCCATTTGGAATTCACAAAGACATAGATTTTTTAAATTCAGGATAAAATTCATGTTGTACCTCTTTACTTTGCTCACAATGCTAGTTTCATTGCGTTTAAAGAATTTTGAGTTCTTTCACTATAGTTTAAGCATGTTAATATGTGTGCTGTTAACTTCAAGACCGGAAAATTTAATCCGAGTATTATTAAAAGATGCTACCAAAATAGACCAATGTATTCAAATTTAGCCACATATTTAACTTTAAGAAGTATTTAGATATAAATTGATAAATTGTGTATACAGTGGTGCTTCGGTTCATGATCTTCATTTATTCTTCGATTCTGGCAAAGATGGCCATGTGTGTGTTTGTGTGGGAAATGGCTGCAGTCATGTTTGTCACTCAACACAGAGTTTGCAAACAAAAAGAAAATATTGCCAAACACTTCAGTTCACAAACCAAATTGTTTGCAAACCCAAGTGTTCATGAGCTGACCAGAAGACTGTAACCTGTCTCCATTGACTTACAGCTGGCCACAAAGCTGATTCACGGTGGATAGAGATTCTGTATAAGACCTCATCACACCAGAGGTAGCCCGGACAGCTGGAAACTTCCATTCAAACCGTGACTTTAGTTACTGAAATAGTTGTTGAATATCTATTCTTCTTCCCCCATTATGATGAATGTGTGAAGACCTTGCTATTCTCAATCTGTGCCTTTAAAGGAAGGGAGGCAGAACTTTCCAGTGTCCGAAATGTTGTGACAATCCTGTAGGATACTGTACTTCTCACACATCTTGCCAGGAAATTTTGGAATTTCTTTTGTCCAAAAATCCTCCCATGTGTCTGTCACCACTGCCTAATATGATTATTTTTCTGATGGCAGTTGCCTTCATTCATGGGCTGTGTATAATTAGCTAGGCTATTAAAGACTAGAACAGTAGCCAGGTCTACAGTCATAACTACCACATTTACACACACTACACACACACACCCACACACACACACACACACACACACACACACACACACAGACATACTTCTGGGATTCCAAGAGTTCGCAGTTGCTGCTAGCAATTCCATATCTAAAAATCCTCATGGGTTTCAAAGCGATTGTCTTCCTTACATTAATGAGATAAAAATAGATTAAAAAGAGAGGTAGGAAATCCTGTCCTATTTAGTCTAGAAAACATCCCCACAGCTGTATTATCAGTTCAGAGACAGCAGAGGACAGAATCTATGGCATTGGTGAGCAGAGTGGACCCAGGAAGAACCAAGAACACTGTGCACGGTGGTATTTGGAGCAGAGTTTGTGGTACTGGAGGGGACCCTGTGAGTGTGACCCTTTCTGACTTATCTGTACCTTGGAGGAAAGGGGAAGAAGCAAGCTGTGTCCACAGCTGGGAACACCAGACGTTTCTATGAGCTGCATGCTTTCTAATGTGAAGAGCAGAAATCACTGATTACACATCTTCATAAACAAATTTATCGCTATGGGTTCTACCACTATTTCCATTAAAATCCTGTCACAGTTTTCTCAGTCAGAAGAAGAAATGTGGTACTGGGTTATAGAATGGCTATTAATTATTTAAGTTTTTAATGTGAGAAAACAGCATTAGGATTTCTGGAGGGAGACAAATGCTCTTTGGAGATGCACGCTGAAATACTTAGCATGGGATTGTTGTAAAGTTCTTAATGTACTTTCAAATGTTATATAGGTAAGTAGGTAAAAGGGTAGATAGGTATGTAGATATAGATAAATAGCAGGAAGGGAAATTTTGCTATTCTTTTGAATTTTCAGAATGTTTGACATTGCGTTTAATAGATGACCATGAAAATATTTTGTAATGTTTCTGGGAAATCTAAGATTTGTTCCCCACACAGAACCTTTGCCCTATTCTTCCCATTATAGTGTGTTTTATGACTGTTGCTTTCTTTTTTATTTGCTCTTTCAAAAAATATTTTAAGGGTGTACTCTATGTACCCCATTGTCCTATCCCATCCAGGAATCCTGGCTGTGGCCTGGAGCCTTGGCCTGGGCCTGTGGCTCACATCCAAGAGTTCCAGCCTGCCTTCCTGGCCTGTGGGATGTAGAGTTCCCTACCAGCATGTATGCCAATTCCTTGAAAAACACCACTAAATGCGTGCACTCTCTCTATACACTTCCGCTTCTGCTTCTCTGGTGGAACCCTGAGGGACACCGGGGTCTTCAGGCACAGCTTTGGAGAAGGTGAGTCTTGTTTCTGTGCATGAGGTGAGGATGGAGAGGAAGGACCAGCAAGTGCAAAGGCACCAGAGAAGTGACTGCATGTCAGGCTGGAGAGGTTGCTTCCGCACCACCTGCACTGCAGAACTAGAGGAGGAGAGCCATTGGAAACAAAGTAACTCCAGCACAGGGAGGGGCTGGTGGGTTTCTCCTTCACATTAAGAAGGCTTCTGTTTTGATCTTCTAGAAGTGGAGAATAGAATTGTGGTTACCAAGGCTTGAGGAGGGGTTGATGAAAGGATCCAAAGTTTTAGTTAGATAGAAGGAATAGTTTAAGAGGTCTACTGTTCAACTTGTTGGCTGAATATAGTGACAGTATACTGTATTCTTGAAGATGCTAGGACTGGATCTAAAATTTTCTCAGCTCAACACAGTAACTATTGCACAAATCCTGCTGTGGATAATTTCATATAATCTCGTCTCAATTAAAAATAATACAAATTAAAATGACATTTTGTTTTTTTAAGTGAGATGGGTGAGGAGAAGTTAAAGAGCTCTGGGAGGTGGGAAGATGACCTATATCTCTTGAAGGCAAACTCAGGAAGAACAGAGATTGCAATGGTGCAAAGATTCCAGTAGGGAGCCCTATTAGCAGATCTTCTGCAGGCAAGATGAGATGATTGCCAGAGTTTCAGTGATTGGCTAGACTCTGGGTGTATTTTGAAAGTGAAATGACAAGGATTTACTCATAGATTTAATGTGGGTTCACACTCAATAGGAAGAAACAGTAGCCAAAGCTAGCTCAGATTTCTGCCTGTGAATCTAGAATTAAGTTGCCCATTATTGAAGTGGAAAAGCTCACAAATGAGCTAGCGAGCAGTAGTCAGGAGTCTCGTTGGACACACTGAACCTAAGAGTCATCAGCAAAGCCTGTTTGCAGCAAGCCCCTCCTTCTTGCTGACATTCTACTGGGCTCCCATTGCCATATGGAGTGATGATCACACCTACACCAGAGGACATGGCCATAGGTGAGTTTTAAGAAGCCATTCCAAGTCACATGAACAGTGTGTACAAACAAGGGAGACCAGGAAGTATCTGTCATGATTTGAGAACTGCAATTTGCTGTGTATACATGTATACATGGCTCAAAAACAAAACAGTTACATCAGAAGACTTGGCACATGAGGCCATCTTCTCATTTCCTGCCAATGTCCTCAACCAAAACTTTACATTTGATGCCTGTTCCTGCCCTGAATAAATTATTCCTCCTAAGTTGTCTTCCTTTTCTGACCTGTGAGAGTGAGGGCATTATTTAGGTTCAATTGGTATCCCTTTGAGATAGATACGACCCCTTTTCCTGAAGGCTCCCAGGCCAGCTGCACTGATTCTGAGCTTGACCTCTTTCCATCATTTATATTCTGTCTGAAGATGTGCAGGAGGAATCCAGCATGGGCCAAAGCACTCCAAGGTTATTTTTCCCCACTTGTAAGAAAAGAAAAATTGAGCACATTTGAATGCATTTACTACGCCAAAAGTATGTGCTCATTATGTTAGAAAAAGATTCACTACTATACGTAATTGAATTTTGGTTAATAATAGTCACAATTTTGAGAACTCTTTCCATGAAAAACACTTTGCCATCATGGTTCATGATAGAATTTGGAACCTAAAAGCCCATTAGGCTGGCTCCCAAATTCAAGAATATTAGCAGTGTCTCTTCTGCCCAAAACTGTACATATATTTTTGAAATGATGTTGGTTTACTACTACTCACAGCAGAGTTGCAGGAATAGCATTCCTGATGAGGAAGGACAGACCAGAGGAAGCTGAATTTCATTTGCCATTGATGCTAGCAATATATGGTTGATTCTGTTCCTAATATTGTGTCAGAAAATAAATGTTGGAGCAAATCTTAATTCAAATAAAAGTCCTGAAGTTTTGTCTTCTATGATGCATACTGATTGTGCTATATGTTCATTTCCATTGGCATAGAGGGCAAATTTTTATTTTTTTATCCTACTGTATGAAACCTGGCCATTAAGAGTTTTAGAAAACAGATATTTGACTCTTTAGGTATATAATGATCCCAATACATGGGCAAAAATAGCCAAATTTTTTGCACATAACTGAGAATCCAGACTGTCCAGTATCTTGAGAGTATTATAGACGAGACAGGGAGTAAAAACCTCCCTAGAAAAACCTTAGCTGAGTACGTATATTCATACATAAACATATGAATGCATATGTATATATGTATATGCACTGATACGAAAATCTATATAATCATCTTAAAATTTGTAAAAGTTTAAGGAAATAAAATATATCTTCTTGCCATCTTTAGATGTACATTCTAAGGTGTCCTGTTAATAAAATGGATACATGATGGCATGATAAAATTTAACAAGTTGATTTTGCAACACGGCATTGAGCGATATAACCCATCCTTTGAACAGCACTCTGGGCCTTCTGTTGTTCTCCTTCACAGGCAAGTGTTGGCTTTTGCAAGGATACAAGGATTCAAGATGATATTTCTGCAGCTGAGGTAGCCCAACCAGGGCTCGGCAAGAGTTTTTTGGAAAGGTCAAGAGAGTAAATATTGATAACTGTGTGCCACATGCTCTTTCTTGAAGCTACTCAGAAGCAGGTACAGGCAATGTGTGTTGCAGTGAAACTTTCTTTTTCTTTTTTGCCGTACCGGGGATCCAACTCAGGACCTTGTGCTTTCCAGGCAGGCACAACACCACTGAGCTACATCCCCACAGTGGAATTTTATATACAAAATGAGGTGGAGTCCAGATTTTGTCTGAGGGCCACAATGTTCTGACCTTCACCTAAAACAGAGAGGTATCCACTGTCTTCTTCAGCACTTTTACCACAACGAGGACACAGGGGCTCAGAAACTCTGAAGGAGGAAAATGTTCCCACAACGGACCTACTTGTGTTGTCCTGTAAGTACATGCAGACACAACTTCATCCTTCTCCTGTGGCAACTTATTTTCAAAAGACATCAGGCCTGTTCTTCAAAGCACTGAATATCTCCCCTGACTCTTTCCATCAACCTTGTAGGATGCCACAAAATGTAAACTTGTTTTCAGTTCTTATACGTATATCTTTGAGTGCTAAAGGGGAAAAATGTACAATATATTCCTCTATAAAATACTATACAAATATACTTAAGCATCATATAATGAATATGCACAAATAGTAGATGTGATGTTATACACTAACACGTGCATGTACAGACCATACTGTCTGTGCAATCTTGACGTAAGAATGCAGTTGCGATACTGTGTCCATCCCAGTGCTCTTCCTCACTCACAGCCTTCCTTTAAGCATGGGCTTGGCGGTTGGAGCCAGTTTTATTTGGAACACATGGATACGCCCAAGCACACATCACCCACTGACTGTGAATGCTGTGAGCTCTTTTGAAGTGAAGATGCAGGGCGTCAGTCAAAGCAGAATGTGTTGCACGATAAATTTTTAACATGTGCGTGTATTTTACAAAGAGCGGAGTAGCCTTGGGACTTTACACAGACTCTCTGAGAATGAAGAATTCTGAGAGGTAACTAAATGGGCTAGTTTACTTGAAAGCGCATGCTTGTAGGAAGTCTAAGGTTTGGAGACAAACATAAATTCTGTTATTAATTATTTGACTTCAGGCAAGTGTTTCCACCTCTCTGACCCCTCTGGAAACCTGGGGCACTGCAGTCTGTACTTGGTAAGTCAGTAATGTGAGCAGTTAGTGTACACACATTATTTAGATGACTGTTTACTTAGGATTAGGACAGAAGCATGTGAGAGGGAGAGACGTCAAAACACAGACAGGGAGGAGACAGAAATTAAAAACTTACATAGAGTAATTAATATAATAAAAAATAAACCATGATACTTCTGCATTATTAAGGTGAATAGCAGCATATGATTCACACATAAAAACCTAAACATTGCACTATTGACTTGAAAATATGAGGAAAATAATAATACCTCAAATGCCTACCATATAACCAACAAAATCTGGGAGAGGAAAAGTTATGAAATATACATGTATATTGCATATTATATACATTAATACATACATATATACACACATCCAAATGCATATATAAGTTGTATATGTGTGAATAACATATGTAATATACCTGAGATTGTTATACTATTTTATACAAGTAGAAAAATTCTACTAGACACAATGAAAGCATCGTGGCAGTTTCTCTACAAGCAACACTCCAAAAATTAATAAATAAGTATAATTTCAGTAAGTGGTACACGTTTCTATACCATAAAATCTATCAACTTGCAATTGTAGGCTGTGAAATGTGTACATAACTGAAGAGGAAACTTACGTGCTAATAATCTAGTGTAAGTAGGTTTCACTAAATGCATTGCAGTATCTCTGTGTTTAATTTTCTTACTCCCCTTGAGTTCTTCATTTACCTCCTGGGTTTCATTATCACCATCTTCTCATGCCCTTGCTCTTCCCATTTAATTCACACCATGACAATTCAGATATGAGGACCAGACTCTTACCTTAAATACAACAAATGCAACATTAACTTTCTTAAGTTGTTTTTTTTTTTTTTTTTTTTTTGCAGTTGTGGGCTGATGGGTCGATTTTATATCTCTAGGTGCCTACTCTCTCTCCAGATTCCTGAACTCAGCATTTTCTGATCCTTTCATTATGATCTCTCTCTCTCTCTCTCTCTCTCTCTCTCTCTGACCTCACTAACTTTTGTTGAAAAATAAATGCTTCCACCTCACATTTATGTTAAGTAACAATATCCACAGAATTCATCCTCTATTTCTTAGGGGAAGGCAAAGAAGTGTCACAGAAATGAGAAAAAGCAGGCACAGAAAAGGGAGAAGGAAGACAGGAGGGGAGGGAAAAAGCACAGTGTTTTCTTTTGTTTTGTTTTGTGCTAGCTATCTGACCTTCTATTTCAATGTCTGGAAGAATCCAGGACTGCCCACCTGCTGGGCTCACCAGCATCAGCTCTGAATTGTCCCTGACTAGCTCATGACCTGCTGCACCCACCCCAGCTACACAGCATGGTGGAGGAGTACAGTGAACCCTCAAGTTAAGACTGGCCTGACATATGAACAACTTGGGTTAATTAGATTAATGAAAGATTCATCTTCCTCTTGGTATCTATAGCATGTTCCCAGGTAAACATCCAGATCTCAGCTGTATTGACTCAGTTACAACCAGCCCTCAAGAACCAATTGAGTTCATAAGTCAAAGCTCAACTGTACAATGAATGTTCAAATAAAAAATAAATGTGCTAAAAGAACCATTGCTATCAATAACTTCCTCTCAATTCAAATATACTTGTCCCATCCTACTTGCCACTTTCTGAAGCAGTTCTGGAAGTCTTCTTTTGTAAGTGTCTGTAGGTGTGCTATTCTAGCTGCCTAGCTGTTCTGAATTGATTACAAACATCGGCCTTTCATCATCATTTTCACTTTAAAGAACACAGTACTAGATCAGGTGAATAAAATGGACAAGGACATGCCAGCATGTTTTTACAATCCTGTCTTTCAGTTGTTTGGCAGTTGGCAGCAGCATTCACTGTATCTTTGATCACACTTCATGAAGACATTCATGAGGTTTGAGAGTTATTTGGATATGATCATAAGCCTGGGAGGTCATTCAAAATTATGCTATTATTCAAAATTCCAAGGAAGGAAAGTCACAAGATTCTTACCACTTGCCTTATATTTTAACCTCACAGGTCAGTTTCACATAAGTAACAAAAAAATGGTCACTCTTCTACATACAAAATTACACTTCAGAGTATCGATTAAACTCTGCCATGATGCTTTGTGGTTGAAGAAAAATATTGATTAAGTTTAGAAATGCTTTATGGCTGTTTCTTTCTTAACTATCGGTGGCAAGAGGTCAATGTACATTTAATTGATTTTTGATTCATTTGTGATTGAAAAATCGTTATATCATTTCATTACACTCAAGAAGCACACTCATCACAAAGAAATTTACTTGAATTTAGTTGAACTTTGGTCACGAATTTGAAGGGCATCATAGGGCATAATTAAGTAAATACATAAATTTTATTTTATAAGGTGAATATTAACCCACAGGGTTGTGGCGGATTCTTGGTTTACATCCAGACTACAGAAATCTTGGCAGAGTGTACCAGGGCGAGTCCTGCCTCTTGTGAAAAATGCAATTATATCTTTATCATCTACCCTACCAAAGGTATACCTAAATCTCTTGTGGAATAGTCTCTTGGCAATACTTACAGACAGATCAGGACTCTATGCCCAATACTTAACCACGGGCCATTGATGATGGCATCGCCACCACCTTAATAACTTTATCTGTGCAATGGTGAGATCCACTCACTTGCTGAAAGTCTGGCAGCAATTATGCAGCCTATGACTCTCATAAAGTAGAAAAATTTAAGCTGGCCACCACTGTGGATTAAGTGGTCATTGCTGTACTTGACCAAACTTTTGACCTACAGGAGTGACTCATTGATAAAAAGAGAAAACACATGGTGGGGGACGCACACCTTCCACGATCCACTTGCAACTGTAATGACTTCTGCTTCTAGTGTGCTCTAACTACCTCACTTAGAAAATTGGACTGCTCTGCTCTTTCTGCTTCTGCTGAATTAAATCCTAAGTAGCTGCAAGCCTGTTCCTCATTGTTCTCATATATAAAATACTATTAATATGCTTTATTGGAAAATGGTACATGAAACATAAAACGTGTTTAAAATTAGACATAAATGCTTAATAAAAGATATGGAGAAACATGATAGCAACTTTCATAATATCAAGAGCAAAAATGAAAAAGACCTGTGAGCCTGTATCTTTTCCACAGCTGCATTAAAATCTTTCCAGTGTTGCAATCTGTAAAGTGCACTATGATACAATGCACTTAATCAAAGCAAGATAAATTGTATGCAATGCTATGAAGTCACACTTCAGCTTTTTTCCTCTTCCCTGCATATGAAGCCCCAGCAATGTATTAACTCTTCCTAAACGGCACCTTTCAAAGAGGGAGCCCATGGTCATGCCTGGCCTTTGTCCCGTTAAGAGCTACTGCTCCATCCTTGCTGTGATTGCCTGAGCCCTTTTATGTCTGGCTAATAACTCTCAGTGATTGGTCTTGGCTTTGAAATGGTGACCATACAGAAATTGAATAACTTTGTACCACAATATCAAAAGGTAGCAATTACCACATGTATTTTTCTCTGCAGTCATTGATCTTCTATGTAAGTCGTGGAGTGTTATTTTGTCCCACAATATAGAGCACTATTTACTGCAGAATGTTTGGAGGCCGTGGAGGAGAGTTGCTTATGTTGCACTGCTGATGAAGATGGTGATGCTGGGTGATGAGTCAAGCTAGAGCCAACAGAAAATTGTACTTTAAAAATTTTCCATGCAAAATTATTCAGAAAGTGCTTTTTTTGTAATACAGAGAAATATATAACACCCTGACAAAACATATCTCTTTGTGAGTGTGTGTGTGTGTATATATATATATATATATAGCCTGTATATTATATACATACATCATATAGACACATTGAACTTTTTCTTTCTCATTTCTTTTACATAGCGAAGACTATAATTCCTTTAGGAGAAAATAAACACAGAACTCAAACAAGCCCTTGGCTTGCTTGTGGCTGAACCCTTCCTTATATCCTAAGGAAAGTGTTTCCCATTTCTGATCCTTAGGAGCAAACTGAGCTTGCCTGTCCCCAGTGGGGCTAGGACACACCAGCTTAGACCCTCCTGTGCTTGTCTGCCCACTCCGTCTTCTTCACCACCTCTCAGCCAGCTCACAACCTTGAGCCTCCCTGCCATGCGTTCTTTATTTCTTCCTCTCCAGCCCAGTCAAGGATGTGCTCCATGGTCCTCCCTGCCCCACTCCAGGGTAACATTCCTACCCTAGAATCCCACATCCCTGCCTCTCCACCAAGGTTTCTATGGCAGGGACTCCATCCAGGCCAGATTCTGTCACTTCATCTATCTGCCAGGGACGGAGATCTGCCACCCAGCTCAGGAAGAAGAGAGCACTGGGCCTCAGGCTGGAGAGACCGAGTATCACTTAGGAGTCAAGGCCCTGCACATCCTGATCTTGTCATCAGCCAGAGAGGAGACGACTGTACTCTTGAGGTAACTGAGTCATTCAGTGACTACGCTTTTCCCTAAGATTCTTGGTTTAAAGTGGACTAGAAGTCCATGGAGGAATGACATTTGCTATATGATAACATTCTCAAAACAGAGTATCAGCATCCATGTATTATAACTTCTTTTAATTGATTTACTTATATTCAGTTAGCTATTTTAATTAATACCCAATGCCTGACAGCACTGTTGAAAAAGAAAAAAAAAACTTCCTAATTTTCATCAGGAAGTTGGAATATAACTAGAGATAAAAAAGGATGAATTTTAACCATTCATAGGAAAATGGATATAACTTGAAAGCCTAATGAAGAATGAAATAAATCAGACACACAAGCTTAAATATCAAATGTTTTCTCTCACCTGAGAAAACCAAAATATAAATGAAGTAAAGAGCAAAATAAAGAAAAGAAATGTGACATTTATTTATAATGGCTATAACTCTGCCATAAGGAGATAAATTTATTTGTGGAAAAATAGATGAACATTAAGATCAGAAACTTAAGTGAAAGAAATCAGACACACAGAATTAAATATTGCATGATTAATCCCATAGGAGAAACTCAAGGTATAAATAAATTAAAAAGCAAAATAAAAAATAGTTAACAGAAAATAAGGGCCCTGAAGTTCTATAAAAGGGAAAGGAACCAAGAGGTGGTCGTGCTGGATATGGAAAGGAATAAACAAAGAGTTAAGATGTGTTAGGTACATGTACTCACTCCCCACAATGAGTGTGATCATTGTGTAACACAAGCACACACAGATATAAAAAATACTTGATAATTTGGAAGGAAAAGCAAGTATGAAATGAGATAAGGAGGTCACAGAAAGAGTCAAGAGAGCTTTTCCCACAAGGAGATGATGAGAGCTTCAAAAGGGCGAGCGGATGATTATATCACCTTCCAGTTTTTAACACTATTTACAAACACTTCAGTTAAAGAACTTGTAGTAAGAATTGCAGAATGTAATAGCAACTTTATATTCTTTGGTTTTTAAACAATTTTGACTTGTTTCTGTTTGTGTTTTATGTGCATAAGAAAGGCAATTGAAATGAATAGTGAATATTTAAGTTTAAAAATATTATTACGGTAAAAGACACATTGCCATTCATCTCCCTCAAAATATTCCCCTCCCTTGGAACACAGTTATCACTTCTGGAACTCTCTGCGGCAGCTCTGGAGTCCTCTTTCCTGAGTGTCTCTGGTTGAGCTGTCAGAGCTACCTCGATGTCCTGAATCGATTCCAGTTGTCTCCCTTTGATGGTCATTTTGACTCTGGGGAAGAGCCAGCAGTTGCATGGTGCCAGATCTGGTAAATAAGGTGGATGGGGACACAGTGTAACATTTTATGAGCCTGTCTTTTCATTGGATGGTACTGGGCAATGGCTTGCACATTTTATTTTATTAAACTTTGTAAAGACATAATCTCACTGGGTTGAATTTTATATTATAAAGAGAATGAAGACTTTGCCTCCTATGAATTATATATATTTTAAAAGTATTTTTGACATCTGTTGATTTATTTTAAACCATTTGACCTGTGTTGAGAGGCAAAATAATCTCCATGTGTACTTAGCATTTTATGATTATTTACAACCATCAGCATAGTACTAAACAAAATTCATCTGATGCATATATTATTTTACAAGTTTTGCATCCCTGTAAATACTGCATAACTACTCACATGAATCAATTGCAAAATATCAGATTTAAACTGGGAAAAATTAATATAATAAAAATATCACATCTGTAGTTGAGATATCGATTCTGATCACATAGTCTCCTAATGTACTATAGACATCACAATTTTGAAACTAAAATTAGGAAACTTTTAATATTAATATTACTTTAATATTTCCTTCATAATACTTATCAGTAATAAATTATTGACCTTTATTTGGTATCTCAGTTTACTTCCTGCAGGCTGAGTGTCTTGCTTTGTGCTGTGGACATGTCGGCCCGTAGGCGTAAACTATGACCTTGTCTCAGAGCTTCCAGTCCCAGAGGAATTCGTGAATGGAATCATCTACTGCAGGGTTGATCAAAGATCACCATCTTGAAAGAAATGAATAGTGATGCGTATATACTAGGGCAGCCAGTTGTAGCAAATAGCAATATCAATTTTACTTCAGCTATACTTCTACAAATAACTAATGGTAGATATTTTATACATACTAAAGTACTTCTCCAAAATTAATATGTTGGAGTCTTTACTCACAGTATCTCAGAATGTGACCTTACCTGGAAATACCAGACATCACTTGTAAATAAGAGGTTACAAGGTAGAGTTCTAATCCAGGATGACTCGTTTCCTTATAAAAATGGGAAATCTGAGCATAAGCTTGCAGCCAGAGACAATGTCATGAGGAGATGGCGGGAATCACAAAACTAAGCAAAGATTACCAATGCCCATTAGTAACAAAGATTACCAATGCCCATTAGAAGCCCCAGGAAGTAGATTTCCTCCATGGCCTTTAGAAGGAACCAACCTAGTTAATAGTTTAATTTTGGATTTCTATCCCCAGCTCTGGGACAATTCATTATTTTGTTGTTGTTTTTACTGGTACTTAAATTTAGACCTCTCTTTAGACAATTAAACTAAAATAATTCTTATATTTACAAGCATATCTGTAGATTGTATCAGCAAATAGTTTCACGGTACTGATGTTAATTGATAGGATGTATGCGCTCATATACAGAGCTCCAGAGGGGAAAAGACATTGTGATGAGAAACCAAACCCTATTCAATGAACATTATGTTTCTTATCCCAGTACAATTGTGTGGTGGAGGACAGAATATATCCTACCCTAACTGTACTTCGGAAACTTGTCAAAGTCTTTTGCTCCATTTGTGGAAACTCGATTTCAGGTATTTTACCTAGATTATTCATTTATTAGGGGGAATGGTTTTCTTATGAAAAAAATGAGAACGATTACCCTTGGAGAACACTCCCTCCCTTCCTCCCGCTCTTCTTTCTCCAGCTGTTTCATGTACCAAGAGCCCTAACCTACATCTGTTGTCTTATTTTTCATTGTGCCTTACAGTCCTTTGCCCATGCTTTTGAGGTTTTCATAATCTCTGTGAGAGCTTTTCCTATGTGTCTTTCAAGCATACAGGTAATTTCCGCGTGCTTCCTTCCAGGGCGTGGTTCTCAGCTTGCCACTAGGTCTGCTTCTGTGGCCTGGCAGAGCATCCCCATCCAACCACCCATGGAGGATCCCCCACCCGAGCCTGCCAGCAGCTTCTCTGCTGACTCGCAGCACTTCGGATAATGGCTGCGCTTATTAAAATTTCTGCAGACTCAACTGTATTCTGGGAATGTAAGACTATCATTGCTGCTTTATCATCTTTATTTTGCATACTTCATTCTTCTAATATTAGCTTTTATTTCCTGTGAAATTTTTTCATCCCTGCTTAGACAGGGGATCTTGGGCTCTGAGCTCTCTGGCTCTCCCCTGGTACCTGGCTCTCCTCTCCTGTTTGCTCTGCCACGTGGCATAGACTGCAGTCTAATACTAAGGAAGTCATGCCTGTCTTGCCAAGTAGGGCTTTATGTTTCTCTTTTATTCCCACTGCATACATTTATTATAGTTATTATTTGATTACTGATTTTCTTCCAAGAATGAGCACAAGGTTTGGTATATTCAGTTGCAAGTTATGAAGAGGCTGGGCAGATATGTGAAATGGGGCCTCACCTCCAATAAGCCATTAATAGGGTTCCTCTAAGTGGCAGATGGATGGTGAGTTCAGAAGTTTCATGGAAACAGAAACAAGCAAGTCTGCTTTTACCAGCCCAATGACTTTCAGTATTGAGATTGGCATTAGCTGGCCCCAAGCTTGCAGTCACCATGGCAATTTTGCCTCTGTGTAGCAGTCTATTGAAAGAAATTTCCAGCCACAAGGAATTGAGATGTGTTGATGCTGGTCTCATGATTACTACAGTTCCCTGGGTGTTGATGAGGAACTTACCATGGCGGCCAGCCCAAACATTCATATTAATGTCTACTTTCAT
Organism: Heterocephalus glaber; assembly: GCF_000247695.1. The sequence goes on from NW_004624793.1 coordinate 6,539,963, forward strand.
GTAACTTGTGTGTGCCTTTGTATTTGAGCACCTTATATTTATTCTAAGTTGAAGGAATTCCTGTCCTGATCCCCACACTTTATAGTAACCAAGTGCCTCCTAGATCTCTAGAGCAGCTTCTCCCACCCCCCTGGGCTGGGAGATTGCTTCTTGTACTTACATGGCCCACCGGGTCTCTAATTCATTGTATTCTCTACACATATTTTTGCAAGACCAATGCAATCAAAATAAAATTATATTTTCAATTTGTAATATGAAGTACAAATGAGACTGAAAGTTAGAATGCTCGTGTGCTGGTTTCAACTATATAGTCTCTTTTCTATGTCTCGTGACTAAATAAATGCAATTCAGCTCCAAGTTTATTCTTCCCTTTGTAAAGAGAGAAGGGATAACTTCTGGCATATCTTGAGGATGCAAGTAATATAGGCAAAGTAATGTGCTTGGAATTCCATCAGGAATATCAGAGATCATTTATTCAGCAGGAAAAAGAAAGCTGTGGGTCATATTAGCCATTTCATGACATTGTGAAAGCGTGCGATAAGCACACACACACACACACAAATGGATAGTGCAGCGTTTCCAAGACTTTGTGAAAATAATTCCCCCAAGTAGGATACCCTGAAGAAACAAAATACCCTAATCTCAAAAAACAAAAATGGGTGAAAGAAATTTGAATTGTAAGGTTGGCTGGACTCATTGTACCTGGATAAATGTGTCTTTGCTTTCACTGTGCTTTTCTGAATATTATTACTCTTTACCTTCTGACTCCTAACCAAAAACAGGATTGCTTCAGATTCCTGGGCAGCTTGCCACTACTTTGGGCCAAGGGGCCAATAAAAATCATTAGCAATACATAAATTTTATCCAGTGGGTTTTCCTGAACACGTGCAAGTGTTCATAAGGTTAGAGCACGGAAATCCACATGTTCATGCTCATCATGTGCTCCTCATTTGCTTGCAACTAGATGGAATCCAATCTGTTGTGTGATTTATCTCAAATGAGGATCAATAAGCCCTTCAAATGTACACATAAAGAAGGTGATTAGATAGACATATTTGCTAATAAAAGACAGTAGATAAGACAGCATGGAAATAGGTTTTTCTGAAGTGTGTAGCAGAAAATGCAGTTTGTTTTTTTTTTTTCAGCTTGTGTATCTTACTGACTCATTTGTAGGTAGGCCAGGGTGAATGTCTTCCTATGAGGAGAACCTGAGATGTGGTGAGCTTGCTCATGCTTATCAGAGTCACACCAGCCACCAGGGGAAGCTGAAAAGGGCTGCCTTACTTTGTTGCATTTAAAATTCACAATGGTCCTTTTATTATAGATAGATGAGCTAGGTAGAAATGTTATAGGCAGTCAGGTAGGGCTAAGTCCCCGAGAGGGCCAGGACAAAGGTGAAACACAGCACAGCTGCACATTGGCCCAAAACCAGGCCTCAAGTTGGAGACAAGATGACCAGACCCACATACGTCTTCAAAGAACTGGGCTTAGTGAAGTCTAGATAGACATCAGCCACCCTGGAGGTGACCAGAGACCTCTGGACCCACCACTCCCTAGGAGGATCCTTGTTCTTTCCATCCGTGCTTGTCGCATGACTCGCTTCCCAATTGGACCACCATTACCTAAGTGACTGCACTTGTAACCTTATTGGATGATCACGGCTGTGGCGCACATTGTACCCATGTGGGTTTAGCCCTGTAAAACTCCTCTGTAAAGTGGGGTCCCTGGCTGCCCACTCAGGACTCCCCTGCCCCTCAGGAGCCTTCCTATCAATAAATATCTTCCTACTCTTAACTTCCGTCGTTCCTAGGACTCATTCTTCAATTTCTAGAGAACAAGAACTCAGTGTATCATACAGTTAACAGGTTAGGAGATATAATATTTCATATTTTATATTTTCCGTGACACTTTGATTAAACATCATGAATTGCAATTTTCCTTGTATATGTTTTATGTTTTTTGTGTGTGCTTCTGTTGAAAGTGAAAAATATTTTTGTGTGTGTTAAAAGAAAAACTATTTTTACTTAATGTTAAGTAGAATCTCACATGTAGACCCCATGATGTGCATATCCACAAGATCATACACACTGGCAGGATTATGTGAAGTGCATTTATCCTGATGTTTAATTTAAAAATGTCTATATGGCAGCCACTGCACACACAGGTGGATTGTGCTGTTTCCAGTGACTGTAACATTGACATAAATGCTACTCCTGGAAACTATACGGAGCACAGGAACAAGAAAAAATGACGATAAGTAGTGGATTTCAGTAGGAAACACAGACTTGAGACAAAGTATCAAAGGTAAAAAGCACCCTGAAACTAATGTTGGGTGTGCTCTTTAAACTACATTGTCATCCATGTCCATCTGACTTCCTGCAATTTGCTCCTATCTGGGAACACATGTGCCAACCGTGGAGCTAGAAATCACAGTCTGATTAAAATCCCAAATTCCCGGTTCAGGAAAAAAAAAATCAAGGATACCTCTTGCATAATTTAAAGCACAAAGTTCTTGATTTTAGACTGAAGTAATCAAGTAGGAACTTTGTTTTGGCTATAAATATCTATTTTAAAATGTTTTACAACAAGCTAGCACCGTTTTGTGTACTAATAAATTTAATACCAATTACACCCAAAGGATTCCTTTCCTTCTTTGCTTTAATTCCACAGATTGCCAAAGACTGAAGTTTCTAAAAGAGTTCAGAAACTCCAAAACTTGGGAAATATGTTCTTTAGCCTGGCAGAATTTTATTAAACAGTTCTAAACAGATGGATATCTATTTTTAAAAGCTCTAGGGAAGGAAGATTCACAACATGTCTAGGTAGTCCTCTTCAGTGTTCACATTAATCCTGAGATCCTTCAATTATCTCCCATGGCTATGCACACATTCTTATTTTCCAGAGGAAGCAATAAGAGTCAACAGAAAATAAATTACATATTTGGGCATAAATGTAGAAATGGATGCATTTTATTTGATAAGAACAAGAGACAAGAGGCTAATATTTGCAAGTTGCAACAAGCTTCCTATGCATTTTCCCCCAAATGAATTTAAAAATCCTTAAATAATGCTTTTCTATTCTTGGCTTCTTTATATCATAAAATGTCTGTGATAAAATTAATCTATTTTTATTTAAACTTAGGCAGATATTTTTGTTCCTTAGTGAGGAATAATTTCTTCTTTCCCTAAACAGTGCAGTCACTTATGTTTATTTCTAAATAGTAAGCAACAAATAACATCAATAATAGTGATGCTAATATTGTGATGATGATTAATCATTGTCTTGTATATGTATTTCTAATTTTAATCATCATACATAATTAGTATGGGCATAGACACTCATACACATATATTTGGGAGCCTAAAATATATTAATACATGTATTACATGGAATTTTTCCCCTCTGAAATTTGACTTTCTCCACCATAATTATACTTAGTTGTTACATGGAGTGGGTACGCCCTGGCTTTGCCCAGATGCCCAATTCAGAGTTGAGGGAGGCAACCTTTATTTGCCTGGAATACGGGTTAGTGAAGAGTCTTTAGCTGCAGAAAACTACCGGGGGCCATTTCACCCTCCCCAGAGGCCCAGCTCCCATGCAAGGTCTCGTAGCCATGAAATGCCAGCACCACGTCTGCATTCTGATTGCTGTAACTGGGCATCCAAGCTCCAGGGCATTCTGTGGACCGGACAGAAGCTTAACTGCAGCCCTGGTGATTGTTACTCCTGCTTGCCTTCCTCCCTTCCTGAAGGACCTCCCAAAACTGATGCCCAAGAAAACATATGCAGGTGATGCTCTCACTTAGGCTGATTTCTATAGAATCCTCCCTAGGAATCCATATTCTTTCGATGAGAATACTGTATGGATTAGGTCTGGATGTTCCCCCAAAGCCATATGAGTTTATAGATGGAGCTTTGGGAGGGTGATTGAACCATGGGGTGTGATACTTCTTGGTGGATTACTGTTCCAATGAGCTTATTGGTATCAGTACATGTGCTGTTGGGAGGTGAACCTAAGTCTGAGGAGGTGGCTCGCCAGGGTGTGGACTGGAAGGGTCTATTGCCCTCCTGCTTCCCTTGATCTCTCTCTCTCTCTGCTTCCTGCTACCCTACCATGGGCTGTTTCTCCTCTGTCATGTCCTTGCACCATGCTGACCTGCCTTGGAGCCAGGGACTATGAACTCTACAAATTGTGAGCCAAAATAAACCTCTCCTGCTTGAAACTATAGGTGTCCGGTACTGTGTCTCAGTGAGGAGAAAGTAAGGCAGGTCAATTATTTTAAAAGTCATTGATGAATTTTTCCACACATTCTGGTAGACTGCCTTCTACAATTGCTTAAATGTCATCTAAATTGTAACTATTTTATAGTTTTCTGAGTGCTGGAAACAAAGAAGAGGTTACTTTGGAAGCTAATATGTGTGAAAAACTGGAGATGCTGTGGTTATAGCATGAGATTTGCTCTTCATTTCTTTACCAACCATACACTGAGACCATCGTCTTCAAAACACATGACATTTCACTTTTTGCCTGAAATACTGTGTCTCTATTATTTTCCCTGCAGTGTTGTGTTTTCTACTTCTTATTTATATTTATCACATATATCTCTATCTATATCTTTGTAGTAAGCCACTGATATTATTTTTGAAAGAAATATATAGCTCACTAAAGTGATGAAAATAATCTTAAGGGCCTTCAAAAATGTGAAGACCATGGGGTTTTGGGAAAAGAGGACAGTTTAAATTGACAGAGGCAGGAAATGTATTCCTGCAAAAGGGACGAGCCCTAGAGAATGACAACAGAGCAGAATATATCCCTGTCACTTTTGAAGTCATGCATGGACCAATTAGGCCAGAGTTTATATTACAGAGCTGTTCGGAATGAGTTTGGGGTGGTAAATGGAGCCAACTTGTCCATGAATATTGACATAAAGAATTTAGGTTTATTAGAGCATGATAATAGATCTATTGTTTGTATTTAATTTGATTCACTTTGTTTTCACTTTAGAGTAATAGAAAAAATGCTAGAGAAATGCAAGTGATTACAATATTTAAATCTGTGATGTGAATGTTGAAATTTAATGTGAAAAATGGATATAGGGGTAGCAGCTAAGAGACAGGGATTAATGTTTCAGAAAAGAAGAGTGTAGAGTAGAAGAAAAGGGGCAATGAGACTTCAAGGGCATGAAAGTTTTCAGAAGAGAAAACAAATCGCATCTGGTGATCTAGGTTTGAGGAACAAGGGACCTGAATTATGGAAATTGAATAACACAGATACTTTCGCATGAGTAAAAAGATGATGATTGTGAATAAAACAGTGAAATCTGACATGTAGACCAGTTTGGGGAGAAGCACAATTTGCCTCTGGCTATAGTGAGATTAAACTATTTCTGTACTTCCAGGTAAAAATAGCAGGGAGTAGGAGGAAGCACAGCAGGAGAAGTCTGGAGTCCCCACAGAGAAGATACTGCACCGGGAGAAAGACACAATGGATAATTTTCAATGCAGAGAGACTCAGTCAGAATTCAAGCACTACCTCTTATATTTTTTATTTAGTATCAGTTTTATGTTGCAAAACAGTTGCATGATCCCACTGTCAAAATAAAAAGAAGTTCCTCAGAGAAGTCTTGCTTCCATCTCTAGCAACTCAGCTTCCCTCTCTGTCTCCCTATATACAATCATGTTTATGACTACTAAAGGTATTTATCCTTCCAGCATAAACTAGTGTACCTCACTCTGTGTTCCACTTGTCAGTATTAAGTGAGTCTGGCTTGGTTGAGGTCATCCTCAAATGCTTTGTAATACATTATTACAACCCAGGGGAAGTCCTTCCGACTTCCCTCCCTTCCTCTCTTTCCGCATTCTGAGTGAGGCTCCTGTGTCAATAGGGTCATTGCCTTCCATGTTGTAAAGGTTAATGCTTTATTACCCAAACCTTCACTTTCAGCACCACCTCAATCTTGAACCCACCACCGCCATTTTTGGTGCTGTTCCTTGTAGCATTTATCAAGACAGGGAACTATTCTTGGGAATCCATCCCTGTATTACAACGCTGGCTCTGTCATTACGTATTTTCCTTTGTTTCCTCCCCTCCTCTTTTCCACTCCAATTGCAGTTTTTTGTTCTTTGCTTTGAAACAGTCTACGTATGTCGGTAAATGCAAGAAGCAGAATAACTACTTGGCTGTTTTTCTTCATATATTTAATGTAATATTTTACCTGGTTTGTAAGTAGTGTTACCTTAAAATGAAAGCATGCCTGCTCTTCCTTTGATTACATTTAAATATTTAAATGCCTTCCTGTTCTAACGGAAGTTTTAACATACCCATATGATTCCCAAATATCCAGGATTGTGTGAAATTAGTTTTATTTATCAAGATATCATGATACAAAGTGTTATTTTTTTCTCTTTTTAAAGTTCCTGTTCCTCTATAAGCGACACCAACATTCTTATATGAGATATGACTCTCAATATTCATTCTTCTATGGTACATTCTAACAGATTGATGTTAGAGCAGTTGACATTATCTTTACTTTGTTTGTAGATCAGATACACATGAATGTCTCTAAAAGATAGGTGCTTTTCCCTCCCAAATATTTCCTGTGCAATATTCTAATCTTTTAATCGTCTATACTTGGCCACAAATTCAGCCTTTCTATGGATACTTTTACTTACATTTCACTATGAAGATTCTCAAACCATTGAATTAGACACCTTTCTCTCTTTTGTGCCCGAATCTTTGTGTTTTTTACAACTAAAAAGTCTTCAGTCTGCTTGACTGTGTCCTTTCAAAGCCTCGAAGCAGTGTCTTTGACCTTCTTTACGTCTGGTTCTCTGGGATGCCAGAAAGGAAGGGCAAACCCCAGAAGGCTAGAGGACAGGAAGACCCAGCCCTCTCGAAATCCCATCTGTTCACTTAACATGGCAGAGACTGTGGCCGAGAACACCTACAGCAAAACAAAAGGCACCTGCTCACCCAAACTGTCGCTGTGCTTTTCCTTCCTGTCCCCAGCATCTTCCCACTCCTCTTTCTTCCATACGTTTCTTCTGCTGTCTGTGGAACTGTTGGGCCACTTGTGAGAGCGCTCATGTGCTTTCTCCTGAGCACCCAGGCTGATGATAGTGGAATCCAATGGAGTCCGCCTTGCCCTGGTTTTCCTCCATTAGTTCTCTTTCATTTGCCTGGGATGTTTGACAATGTTGTCATTATGGTTTATCTCTGCGTGTCCTCCACAACCTCAGGTGATGTTCTGTGACAGAACATGGGGCTTATGGAAGCCGACTGAATCTGAGGTGTGGTAACCATAGCTGGATCAGTCCACTGATGAATGTATTGTTGACTTTCTGGTAGGAGGTGTGGTCTGGTTGGAAGAGGTGGATCACTGAAGGCCTAGAAGGGTTCATCTCTTCCCAGCTTCGCCTTTCACTCTCTCCTCTTCCTGCCACCATGGATTGAGCAGCCCCACTCTGCCATGCCTGCCCACCGTGCCACTCTGCCTTACAGCCAGGGACTACAGACTGAAACCTGTACGAACTGTGAACCAATGAGAACTCTTCCTTTATTAAATTGTGGGTGTCAGGCATTCTCTCCCAGGTATAAACAAAGTGACTGAGACAGTTGTGTCCCCTGACATATTTTGTCTCCTTTTCTTTCTTTCCCTTTAGCTGGTCTATTGTTCCTAATGCCTTCCTGCAATTTCTGTTTTCCTTATCTCTATTCCTCCTATCAGTGAGAAATTAGGCTCTGTTTCTCCCCATTTCTTCCCACAAGTCTCCTTGTGCTTGGCTTTTCCTATTTACCTGAGAAACATGTTTATATTAATGTAGAACACTGTTACCATATTTGTCTCTTTCTCCTAACTTTCATGTTGTGTCCTTGATTTTGGCTCTTGAGTCATCTGCATAGATAGGGTGTCCCTGTGTATAATAAAGATTGCAAACATTTTATTGGAAAATGTGTCATGCCCCTTTCCTCCATTCGTAATTCACATTTTCTGACTGCCTTGCTCCCAAATGAGATCCAGTGCCTTACACCAAGAGTTCCTCTAATTGTCTTTCTTTATAATGACAGTTCTTCTTTGTTTCTATTGGAAAACACCTGGCAAATAGCTAATCCACCCTCTCCTGGCCTCATTTCTGTTTCATACTTGACATTTCCTTGTGTAAATCCCAAAGCTGCCTGCTGAATGTGCTAGAAATATGGACATGGTACATATCATCTTAGTTCTTATGCCCTCAACATATTATCCTACTAATCGGAAGTAACAAAATGTACTTCTACAATATATCGCTAGACTTTGTTACTTCTGTTTCAGCTGATTTTAAGTAATAATATAAATTTATAACAACAATAAAATCTACCACATTAATAAATCAAGTTACATGTAATATATTTTTCTATAAATGGTATTAGTTTCCCTGTTACTGAGACATGAAACCTGATACCCACAATCAATGGAGCAGAGGCTTGATTTGGCTAAGGTTTCAGATGGTTCAGTTCATGCTAGGCTAGCTCCAAGGCAGGAACACCATGGTAGAGCAAAGATGCTTAGTTCATCGTGGCAGGGAGGCAGAGCAGAGGGACAATGCCAGAGAGGAAGAGGCCAGGGGCCAGACCTAGATCCCAAGGCCACGCCTCCATGGCCCAGTGAGCCATACCCAGAGAGTTGCTTTAAGAATCCTCCAGGCAGCTCCCAAGCCAGCCAAGTTGATGATTGAGCTTAACTGTCAAAAATACTACAAATGTAAATAAAGTGAACATAAACATATAGTGGGTATTTTATGTTATTGTCCCCACTAACTTGTCTTGTAATAGCTGACCCTGAACTGCACTGTGATTCTCATTAATATTTTTGGAGAAAATATTCATAATTACCCACATCAATTCACCAAGTTCAGGCTGTCTTCTTACTGTTTGTCATTTTATTTCATCAGTAACTCTCATGAATCAATGATCAGCTGAATCTCTTGATTTTTATAAGTTTTTAAATTTCTATGGCATTCTTGATGTTAGAATGCTCTATGCTTTTTCTATTTTCTGATTCACTTTTAAATGGTACTATCTTGTCGCCAGAACCCATGTATGTGTATAAAATATTGTGCATCAATTCATATTTATTGTAAGTGTAAGAATCAAGCCTAGGTGTTGAGCTACTTGTCCCAGATTTTAGGAATTATTAGGGACAAATCTGAATCTAGAGTTCAATTTTAGACTACTTTTGACCACAGTATGTACATGTACCTACTGCTCATAATGGACATGTTCATTATGTATTTATTGCAAACATGCAAACATATACTAATGTCTTGACCAATATCCGTATTGATTATATATTAGAATATCTATATTAGAATGTTTCATATGTATATAAATTGTCAATATAGATAATTTATATATTAAACTAGAGTTACAACGAGATATAGCTTAAAGTTAAGTAATAAAACTGTATTGTAGTTAGTCATAGATTCCTAGAGATATCTGAAAGCCTGTCAGACTCAAGCCTCCATGAAGCTATTACCATTAAAAACATGAATGAATCTAAAATATAATGGCTTGTTATTTCTTTCAATACCATCAAAAGTTGTTACATGAGCTCAATTTGTCCATTCTCATTCACATTATCTACATAATCTGTAATAGGATACAAATATGATAACTTTCTTGTTACAGCTCTTTTCAATAAATGACAAAAAAGAAAGAGTGCAGTATTTGCATTATTAATGTATTCACCAGTTTCTGTCATTACGGTGATTCATTTTATGAAAAATGATACTGGTAAGTAGATGAAAGTGGTTAAATGAAGCTGAACCCACTCAGTCCACTGAAAATGGTCACACTGGTTGGTTGTAAGTGTACAAAAGAATGAGCAGAAACTGGATAGTGATGGGTTCATAAAAACTAAGTGGCTTGGGGTGAAGCAGCATTATAATGTATTTTCAGGTCATATGTATTAATTGAAGTGTTACAAAACTGTAGTCCTTTCTGCCGTGACACATTAATTTTAAGTAGACATGTAGCTGTGATGCAAAGTTATCAATTGATCTATACCTGAGAATTAGCACTTTTGGAATATTCTATTTTTGAAAAACTTAGAATCTATTATTAATTGATATGTTAAAACACCATTCATTATCTAAAATGTCTGCTTATATTTTGGAGAAAGGATCCGGCAATAGAAATTAGAAACTTTGATATGTAGCATTTTCTTTGCCATTAGTTCACTCTGTAAATATGGGAGCATTAAATTGCATTGGTGCTTTATTTTTAAACTCTGAAGTGAGGGATTCTTAGATGACAGAAACATTTAAAATACTTAAGGAGCAAAATTTATTTTGCATAAAATATATCATGCATTATTTTATAGTGAATGAGTTAATGCCTCAATATCAGCACAGAATATGAAAATGAATTATTTTCCAAGTAGAGAGGAAAATGAATTATTACTCATCTGGAAATCGCTGGGTAACACCACTAAGTCTCCAAAGAACATTAACCTCTGAATTGTCATTTTTCTGAGTTGTAAAAGAAACTATCTCAATTGCTAAAGTGCTAAGCACTATGAATTTTAAAAATCGTCCATGAACCAGAAATATTATATAAGTTGTTAGTGTTTTCTCTGGAGTTGCTTGGTTTAATTCTTAACCCTCACAGGCAGGGCATCATCTACGCTATGCATTTGATGACCTTCTTGAAATTTTAGAATTTCCAGTCCTTTGTTTTACAAACTTTCTGAAAGTTGTCTTCAGATTCCCTAATGTATCTCCAAAGCATCTAGTGCTATATTTTGTACCCAGAGAGCACTGTCTGCTCATCCTAAAATATTCAATTTCGAGAGCAATATTAAATAAGCTATATCTTTAACCTTAAGTTGGGCTTCATTTATTTGTACGGATAAGTCCAGTATTTTTATTTCTCAATACATTTTCATGTGTTCTCTAGGTATAACTCTACAATGGGAGCAGATAAATCTTTGCATAGATGTGTATCTTAAAGGATAAGGTAGTTTCTTTCCTTTTGATGGTTTCTAATAAGATGGGAAGTACATTAGTGCAGTTGTTTTCAAGAAGCACAGTTATATGTCATCTAGCGTGCCGGTATCTCTATCACAGGTTTCCCTGTAATGTTGAAGGAAGGCTGGGCTGCTTCCAAAGGACCTTCTATAATTCAGCAGCATGTGTGCACTGAGCAACCATTTCTGGGACCCCAAATGCATCATATGTCTGATTACCTGTCTATTTTCAGGTCTTCTACATGTTCTGACCACAATTCCAAAAACAGAAGGTGGGATCCTTGGCCAATGCATCCTGAATAATCACTGCATGCCCCAGAGCCTACTTCCTCTAATTCCTTCTGTTAATTTCTCAACAGGAAGGAGAGACAATCGAAGGGATATGGGAACCATGGAGAAAGCCAGGACAATAGTAACTGCACTTACTGCCTTTCCTCTGCCTTCTGTTGCTATGATGCTTTTGTTCCTGTGACTTCTTTGTAGTGTTTAGCTTTCTGCCCACCCTGAGTGTCTCCCTGCGGCTCACCTCAATCTGTCTGTCTCTGTCCTCGGGTTTAGAGCTAGCTACTGAAACACCACCTGTGTTATTTATAATGGATGGACCTCAAAGGTAAATTTTTCACGAAAGCTAGGTATTATTTTATATGGGCAAGAAGGTTACCATCTCAAAAGTCTCAGAGCTGTATTAGTACACGTAGTATGAACTAAGAGTCAATATGCAGTCAGACCCTGAACCACAGTAAATGTTATATAGTGGGAAAGCAGTTTAAACTTCACCAAATCTGTTGATGTAGAATATTGTATACTAAGGGTATGCATGACATAAGGTTGTGCTCTTTCAATGTCTGGGTTAGAATAAAATAGAAATATTTCTAAGTTGAGTGACATTTTTTGATTTGAAAAGACAAAATGTCATCATTATAAAGAAAAATCTCATTAATCTCGAGTTTCAAAAGGATATACAATCATCGTGCTAAAACCATTTGGAAACAATCGATCTGAAACACATATCTTAAGGAAACAGGCATTTTGAACCTCTCCTAAGAAATAGCAAAAATAGAGGGGATATTTGGTATAAAGGTACTTGCTTTGGGCTCCCATAGGAACTGGTATCTACATTTGATATCCAACAGTCCGTATTCTACTATGAAAGTTAATTTCCTCCTCACCCAGCTAGGGTTCTTAAAATTGATCTTGGTATTGATTTGTTTTTGAAAATAAAGCTTTGGTAAAACATAGTCATGCTTGGCCATTTACTGATTTCATGCACATGCTTTCCTGCTACAAAACAGGGTAGAATGTTGTCAACAGAGTTGACCAGTTGTCACAAAGAGCACAAGGGCCCCAATGTTCAAAATAGTCACCTTCTGGCCTTTTAGAGAAAAAAGTTTACCAAACTCTGTTGTAGAATCTTAATTTGCTAAAAGGATCCATGAATTCATGATCTTATGTGGCTAGTAGCGGATGATTCTTTTAGTCCTTTATTTACACATTCAGATAGAATTTTCTAAATTCAGACAACCCTCGGTTCAAATCACAGCTCCTTTGCAATAAATAGCCTTTGTGAAAGCTACTTAAACATACAAAAACTTAGATGGCTCAGCAGTAAAATGGGTGAACAAATTGTACCTGCTTCAACAATCCACTGCATCATTAAGATCTTATGAGTGAATTAGGAGGAAAACACAATATTCAGGACTATAGGTACTTCTAATCATGGTGTGTCCCTGTTCATTCTTTTCATGCCTCCTAATTCTGTTTACAGTTATCCAGAATATATAAGAGATGTCAGGCCAATGGTAATTATTCAACTAATTGTTTTGAGCATGCATGGATGAGTGAATGTCTTTCCTTATCCAAGATGCTATGTTGCTACTAGCCTTTGGCTCAGGCAGAGTTGTGGAGATTATGACAGAACCCACATACAACTGGAATAGAAACAAAACAGTTCCATAAGTATAATCAATGATCACTAATAAATCATTAATAAATGCAATAAAATGCAGATCAACTACTTCATTGTTCCAGGAGAGTACTATCAAAGAGATCAGGTGTTTCCGGAATCTGAAAATGGATTTTCATATTGTTATTTAAAAACAGATACACCAAAGCCCTGCCCACCGCCATGTTAAACTGAGGATATCTCAGACTCCAAGGAATAAGTGCAACACACAGGTCACTCAAGCAAAACATGAAGGGCATTTGTAACTTGATACAGCCACACAATTTTTCAAAACTTGGAAGATGCTAATTTAGTGTAAAAATCTGTAACTGCCTCTGGATATTTGGATTTAATCGATAAAATGTCTGATTTCAGAATTAATTTTAATTAAGATTTGAGCTCTCAAGCCTGGGACCTCCACTGATTCCCTGTTTTAAATTTCTTTGCTGAGGGAAAGTATTGACTTTCAAGGAGAAGAAAGGTTTGTGAGACAGAACACAGTATTGCACATCTAAGAGTAAAGAGAAGCTAAGTATATATATTTTCATGTGTATAAAATGAATGCACTGGGTACATTAATGTTAAACTCAAAAGAATTATATATTACTATATATAATTATCATTAGGAATGTTCTTTGAAGAAGAAATAGAACTGAATAGATTCTCTATTTATTGATATAATGGTACTGGAGAACCTAACGTTACAGGGAAGTATATTGTTAAGAAGGATTCGTCTTATGGTTTTCATTTACTATAATCTGGCTCTGTCACAGTGAGAACTGAACATAGCATCATTTCTCATCTTCAACATTCACACTAAAGGGAGAAACAGGACACAAATTAGTCATGAGAACCTATACACTTTCAAAATTGACAAGGAAAAAAATTTACAAGGGATATTCAGGGAGAGAAAGAAATCCAGGTATGCACATCCAGGGTTTACAAGGTAAAGAAAACCATGCATTAATGTTTATGTAGTCAAATTTGTGCACACAGTCTGGTGAGAACTGGGGACATTTTGGTTACAGGAAAAAAGAATAGGTCATATTGTGCCCTCCAATGCACAGTGAAACTAATGTAGATTATTTGTATGCACAGGTTTAGTTCCAGAGAAAGTAAGAAGAGTAATTCATTGAAAGTAAATTAAAATAAAAATAAACAATATAATTATATTGATTCTTCATATTAATTTATGTTGATTTCATGAGTACTAAAGTTTCACATTCACAATGCAGAATAAACTCATTGATTTCAAATAATCACTATAATTTAAACTAATCATGATTGACTCATTATTAGTATCAACTATGTAAGAAAATGAAGAGATCCCAACTAGGTTTGAACATAGCCACGGTGCTAGTTAACTCATTACTATTATTTTCAATTTACCAAAATTCTAAGAAATTCTTTACCACAGAAGCTAAAATTAAAGATTATTTTCTCAATTATAAAAATAATTTTTCAAATTGTTTTTTTAGTGAAATTTGTGATTCATGAATTCCCTGGAGCTATAAGGAGGTTCAAAATCACCAGAATTTATATTCCTCCTATCCATATACTGTTAGTTGTGAAAATCTTCCAGTTTTCTGTCAGTTGGAGTAGATTATGGCAATGTTCTTTTTACCAGATGTTATATAAAAAGCATAAGAGGGTTTTTTTAACATTTTTTGAGGGGAAGGGGAGTAAACCCCATTGCATTTATCCCATGACAATTATGTTTTTGAGGGGCTGGTTAATTTGTTAAATATGTAGCTGAGCTCCTCATAGGACTTCATCATTTCCCATAAGTCCTTTGTTCCTAACTTCCCACAGCAAAGTCAAATCCATGCTCTGCCCCCCATACGTTCCCTGCTTGAACTGTTTTACCCACCCATCCCCCTTGGTAGAATCAGGTCTGTTCTTCTGGCCATGGCTCAGCACTCACCTGTTCAGGGACAGTGCGGTGACCTCACCCATCGCCCAACCAGCTCCTTGTGACCTGGGCAAGGACCACAGCATTTCCTCTGTTTTTTTCATTTTTAATGCTCTTTATTTGTTAACATCGTAATCTCAGTTAAATTATATTTCTTGAGGACAAAAGCCATATAGGTAGTTGTCTGATAAATATATGTTTTCTTATGTATTCCATAGATGTTTTGCCACAGGCACTTCTCTTGGGCCATGATACCAATTTTTAGAAAAGAGCCTCCAACTGTACACTGAAGAACCTTCCTGATGAGTGGCACTCTGGGTAATATTAACAATAGTATTGCATTATCGTTGTTTAATATTTATGACATACAATGGTATTTTGTGAACACAGCCTGGATACCACTGCTTATGTCAAATTGCATTTTTACTTAATTTTACCTTTATGAGATCCAGGGTGAGTTCTTGTAGTTTTCTTGATGTGATGGGCAGTTTCATGCAACCAAAACAACAAAATCCAGAGAAAATACAGGTCAGATAATCCAACATTCCCTCTGGGGAAAGCAGGATCTTTTATTATAGGTAAGGAAAACAACATTATCTATTATTTTATTTACTCTCCATTTAACCAAATTATGAGTTGCTTGTAGCAGTATCACATTTAACCTTGAAATCTCCATAAAACATGGAAAAGCTTAACTATTTATTCCAGGTAAACAAAATGATTGAAATAAAACCACCTTAAACACTATACTAAGTATTAGATAAAATCTCAGGATTACCAACTACTTCCAGCTTATAATTTAGCTACCTTGGGAAGTTTCAACAATTCTTTCAGGGACTGATACCATGACAGTCTGCTAGGTACTTTTTGACATCATGATAAACTGAAAAAGTTAATTATTCTAGAAGTTTTAATTTGAAAATGTGTTTTATTTCAAGAGGATGTGAATACATATTTTTCAAATCTCTAAATAAGTTTCACTGGCAAAGGAAACAAACTCATTCATATTGGAACTGCTGCCTGATGAATTCTTCTCTTCAATTTCTGCTAATATAAATCTCAAGATATTAGATTTTCATACAACATGTAAATTTCATTGAATAATTACATCACATTATTTCTAAGAGATCATTACACCTTTCTATAATTTTATTATGTTTGCAGCTAATTCTCTGAAATATAATAATTTATAGGACCAACTATCGTGAATAATAATAGTAATAATGATTATCACATTTAAATTCAAAGGTTTCCCTTAGATTTCTGAGTTTCTAAAGATTACCGTGTGGTTTTCTGATCACAAATATTTGATGAGCATCTGCCCTTCCATTAACGCCCTCCATATTTGTAAGGATTTGGCACTACTTAGCAATTTTGCAAATGTCAACAATTATCATGGTAGCTGTTCTTCTCTTAGTTTGGTGGTAAAGATAGTAGGAATGGCACTCATCTTTCACTCTGGTGCCTGGAAAGTATACTCATTTGTGGAGAGAAACACAAAAGAGAAATCAGGGAGTGGGAAAGAAAGAGAAAACAAATGTTAAGGAAGAAAACAAGAAAGTAGTGCAGCATACAGACAGAAAAGATAGGACTGAAAATTGAAAGATTTTCACAACTTATTTTATCAAGCGTTCTGAAGCTAATGTTTGCACTTAAAATTGGAGTTTATGACTTTATATTTTTGGCAACATAAAGATGTACCCTTTTATAGTTTTTACCTATATAAGACAGAGTAAATATTATTGTAAACTTTATAATTACGTAAATTATTTCTAAATAGCTTTTAAATGGAATACTTACAACAAAATACACTCAGAAATAAAAGCCCTCATTTCATGAGATTAATTCTCTTGAATTAATGAAATCCTGAGTAACATGATTTAAAATACTCTCTCTTAAACAGGATACGTTTAATCTTATGCCCACCAGTGTGAAAAACCTGGTTAATAAGTAATAACTGCAAGTATTTCAGTGGAATTCTGGGCTGAGGTATCCACATGTAGATTATTTTTACAGCAGAAGCTTTCTATCTGACAGATGAGATCCATTTTGATATGCCACCATATGTTTCCAATACATATTCCTGGCTGAACTGAATGATCTCCATTGATCTCTCTTCCTTTTTGCTTGAGTCACTAAAATAAACCCCCTTGGTATCTTGCAAACATACCCTTTCCCACTGTCCAGCCCTTTGGTTGTAAGCATAAAATCTCCCTCAATTTACAGATTTGCCAATTGTTGCTCTACCTGCTGGGTCTCATAAGTGAGGTTCGATTTTACAAGAAAAGGGAGGTGGAAAAAGTGGTGAGAAAAAGAACTTGATCATTTTATGGAGCAAATGTCTCCATAAGCACACGATTTTCTGGTGTTCCTTTTTGTGATCAATGAGGATAAAAAATTCCCCAAAGTAAGGAGACACCAAGCCAGATTTTGTGGACATAAACTGTGAGGCCTTGGGTAAAATATCATTGCCTAAATCATAAATACTGATCTTGCAACAGAAGCTAAAGTGTCATCTTTACTTGAAGATGTCGAATATAACTGTCATTTGAAGTCCATCAGTTTTGCTTTTGCTGCTTTAACCCCTGCCTGAGCCAACTGCAGAAGCTCACTTCCCACAACAAGATTTACCCTGACTCCATGAGCTACACATTTTGCTGGGCTTATAAATGACAGCGTGAATGTAATAGTTCATTTTGGAAACAAAAAAACTGAAAGTTAGGCCAGCTGCAGACAGGCAGGTTTGTGCACGCCCTACCGAGGTCCTGAGTTGCACAGAACATGCTGAATCATCCCGCTGCAGACAGGCAGCCACCTGGTTCAACACTACAAAGACGCAGAGGACACCAGACCACCAGACCAAGGTACTGAGTCCCGCTGTTCCTGGCCCA
>NW_004624793.1:6563425-6616888 GCF_000247695.1 Heterocephalus glaber
AAGGAGAAATGTAATTGTGTTGTGTACCTACAATGTACCAATAAAAGAATTTAATACAAAAAAAATAAAAAAGAAAACAAAGTTAGGCTTAACAATCTGGAAGAACAAAATGAATCCTGACATGGGTCTAAAAGTAAGAACATCTGTGTGCAGAAGGAAATGGTAATGATTTATGATGCCAACATCACTGAGTGATATGTTGTTCCACTTTACGGTAATTTACAGCATTTAATGTACTATATAAACTGACATAAACTGAGGTAATGCTCCCCCAAATTGCAATAAAAAGAACAAAAATGTAGAATATAAATGTTTGGTTTCCTGTGTGAAAGTTTTGGTTTTGAAATGGGGATTCATGTGGAAAGAGCAGAATCATTCCAAACCCAGATTGCTCTCCAGGCAGCTTTGAAGTTTTGCTGGTGTCAGCGGCCCATGCTGCAGGAAGTGGGAGACTTTGAGGGTGTCCAGGGGAGACCTCACTGGCCTTCAGCCCTGCTGCTGATGTTTTATGCATAATTTTAAAATTCTGCCTTTTCTGCAAAGTTCTAAAGCCCACTCCAAGGCTCCTGAATTCATTCCCATGTATTCCATTTCTTTGGCCAAGAATGCAGTTTTGTTGTAGTTTCCAAAATCAAGCAGCAAGTTTTATATAAAATTGCTTCTAATCTTAAGAACAGATCTACCTTTGAAATATTTCATGGGAGTTAAAAGTTCTTTGTAAAGCTACCACTGTCTTTCAAATGTGTTAATAACAGAAGATTGCTCTATGCTATTATGAAGCTACCTGAATAACCCCAAAGACCTCATATTAAAATTTTCATGTTCAACATTTTCCAACATTATAGCTCATATACTGGACAAGTTTAAAACTCTTGGATGGGATACATGAGTGGGTAAGAATGGCAGCAAGTGGGTTTTTCTTTTCTTTCTTCTTTTATATTACACTACAGGGCATCAGATTCGGGGCCTTTGCACTGTTATATCCCCTGCCTATTGATTGACTGACTGGCTGACTTACTTGCTTATCATTTTGAGACAAGATCTCTCTAATCACTAATCTCCCTAGGCTGGTCTTGAACTTTCAATCATTCAGCCTCAAGCAGTTAAATTTTCACAAGCAACAGATTTTCCACCAGCACATGAATAGATAAAATAAATGTGGCACATAAATGATACAATTCAGCCCTGAAAATGATAAAATCTTATCATTTGCAACAATATGCATGGGACTAAAGACCATTATCCTATTGGAAATAAGGCAGGCACAAAAAGAGAAATACTGCACCATTCACACATATGTGCATTATGCAAAAAGTGCTCTCATAGTGTTTATAGTAGGATGGTGGTTTTCAGAGGCGGAATGAATGTAGTGGTGTAAAGAAATTTGAGCAATAAGTATTGGATGTTTTCACTGTAAAGAAAAGATAAACATTTCAGAAACTCTAAAGGTATAAGTTGCAATTCTTTCTAACGAAGAGTTGGGGGTAGTTTGTATAATGAACCAACAATCTATTTGCCCAGGTGAGACTTTATTGGGAAATAAAATTGTGCTAACATGTGAATAAACCATGTGAGGAGAGAAAGATTCGAATTTCCGTACCTTCACTGTCAATAGGATAGATGGTTGTGACTTTTACACACACTTGCACCATAGGGCTACACTTTGTTAGTGTATATTCTGAGTCCCTATGAAAGGAATCAAGCCAGTTCAGTGGTACTGGGGTTGGTGTGTCCCTTCTTACTATACATCCCCCGGCAATGGCAAACACATTGGTTAAAATAAGAGTTTTAGGAACTGTCTAGCAGTTTATAAGCTGCCCATGTTTATGACAGCCCCACATCCCCCAGCTTGGAAAGTATCCTTAGTGTTCATCTAGGCAAGAAGGCTCTCCCTCTGGAGGTTACCAGAGACCCTCATCCATTGTTCTCTACATAGAGGGTGGTAGACTAAGTTAGCAATGTGAGGAGAAATAATATTACCAGATCTCTTCAACTGGCACCAACAAATCAATTGTCCCAAAAGGGTACGGGTATTACATCTGATAAAACAGGAACAGAGACTCTTGTCCATTTTCAATCTCCAGTTTACTTTCTGACACTCTGAAAATTTTGTATTGCATATTCCAATTTAAATATACCACCTTATAAACCAAATTGTGTCTCCACTTCCCTTTGTGCTGCTTTTATATACTTCTCCCTCTGAGACTTACTTGCATCATGATTTTTGAAGTTAATATTGTAACTATGTTGAAAATTGCCTAACATGCATTTATATGTGTGAATAGTAATGACATTTGAGTTTTTGAAAACTCTTGTGTATTATTGTTGATGACACTGAATATAAATTCTTTGTAGTATTAAGAATAACTTTTATTACACTATCACTTACAAATAATGCAGTGCTCAGATTTTAAAGGTATTGTGAAATTACCTTTTATAAATTTGGTGTATTTTCATGGAACTAACACCTAAGTTAATTTTCTTCTACCCAGAAAACTCTCACTTTTCTTAGTTAACCCCCTACTAGTATGGTTATTTGAATAACGTCAAAAGAAAACTGCTCAGTCCTACATCATATTTCATATTATAACATTGCTGTTAGTGATTTACCAGGCAAAGTAACTCCTCTTTTATACTAAGTATAAGACAATAATATTATTATGACATTATGAGTCAAAGCACAAAATTGTGATTCATTGTGTGAACCACATGAAATATCATATCCAAATGCCTAATCTATGATACTATAGAAATAAATTAGTCTTGATTTTTGCAACACTGATTTGATGTCTGGAAAAAGTTTTGCTTTCTGTGCTTTTCTTTTTCCTTGGTTTGTCTTGTGCCTACTGATAGCACAAAGCTGTATCACACAGGGAACAAATACTAAACTCAAAATTTTTTAAACCCAATGCTAGAGCAATTTGTGGAAAGGTTAATAGTAAAACTGTGTATGTTTTTCCTTCAACAGTTATTGATGGAATATGGTAGATTATCCTATAATATCAGTAGTATAATATTAGTACAATGTTAGTTTTTATAAGAATATGCAGTAAACGTTACATTCTCAATTTTTTAAAGTGTGAAAAACCAATTACTACTCTATGTGGTTTGTTCATAGGGTTCCCTGCCTTGAATAAGTGCTTATATATAAAATATTTATGTTTTAACATGGCAGGAAATTAATGAATTTTTAAATTTTTATTTCATTTTTTATTACATAGAATCTTGCCACATAGGTTCATTTAGTCTTCTATTTCTTTATTTTCCCTAAATGTAGTTTAAAACTCCACTGAGGACAAGGCAAAAATTACAATTGTATTATCATCTCTTTTCTTTCCCATGCATTCCCATTTCTGTGATATTGGATACAGAAAAAGGAGGATTTTCTGTTAGTGGTGCATTATAACATAGAATTTTGCTAAGGAGATCTTAAATTTTTTTATACCTATCTTCCCCCAGGTGAAATTCTTGTCGGTATAAAATAATATTATCTATTTCTCCTCATGTATATGATACTACCGTGGATAATTCATGCAATTACTTTTGTGTCTAAAAGAGTTTCTTATTATTTAACTGTATTTTTTACTTTGCCCTTCTAATTTCCTCTTAATGCTGAAGAAGAATACTCCAGATCATCTTGTGAACATCCGCATCTTATATTTTAAAGATATGCCAAACAAAGCTATGGGATGCTGTATTTGTCATGAACATCTTTGTGAATTCTCACACCTACAGAAAGCACTCCTTGCGAGTGCAGTACAAAGTAGAATAAGTATCATGTGTAGAACAAAAAGTCAGCCACACACAACACCTTCTGTCTTATTGGTGAGTCTGTATGCACTTTGCTGAATCTTATGCTAGGGGTTGGAAGAGGGCATTGAAAAATTTACTGGAATATTTGTTGCCCTTATCTTGGAAAGTCAATTCAAGGCTCATTTGAAAAATTCTTATTTTCAAATAGAGACATCTTGGTTGTACAATGAAAAAAAAATGAGTTAATAAATAAAGGGAATCCTATCATTCTTTATCTTATAAACCTTCAGAATTTAGTGTTAGACTTTGGGATTCATAAGTGAGTGCTATCTATGTTCATGAGCTTAATTCCACTCTTCTGGTCACAAAGTGAACTGCACTGAATCAAATTCAATGGTTCTATTCATTGTTGACCTTATGGGAAATGTGGTTTAAAATTAGTCTAGTAATGTATGGGCAACGAACTCTATAAACAATTTTTGGTACTTTGTTCACATCCAGAATTAGGAAAAATCTGTGTTTAGGTTGTCATATCAAAGTGACCTCAGATATTTTAATATGGAAAAAATAATTTTAAATCAGAAGCACTTTGCCTTGCTGAAATACTGCAATGGCGTTGTGGTGTGTGTACAGGGATATTTGTATTCTGGCCTGTGCAAAGATATTTTAGTCCCCCTGACTTCTCGCAATGGTAGAGTGTGTGTAATGTATATAAAGTAGGAACATAGAAGTCTTTAGTTTCAAATCTCAAAACTCTCTGGAGTATTTTTACCAAGACATTTCAGACAAAGTTGACTTAGCTGTAGTCATTAAAACATTTCTAAAATTCTATCCCAAGTGTAAGTTTTTTCACAGAAGCAAGGAAAGCAGAAAAGGAAGAGAGGCACAAAAGACATAAGAAAATGTAAGAGAGATACAAAATACAGTCAGAGTTTCTTTGTCCCCCAAACCATTCATCTAGCTTTTTTAGGTTTTAGCTACCTCTTAGAAAGAAGAGAGCATCCAAGGAGACAGGAAGATAGGGCTTAATCTGTACCCATTGTGAGAAGTTTTGAAATTCGGCTATGCTGAATCTTTGAAGGAACAAAAGAGAATTCCAAAGGGATAGAGAAAGGAATAATGCAGGCCTAGAAAGTGTGACCTAATCAGCCTCCATGAAAGTCCTCATTTTGAATCTAAATCACAAAGATCCAGAGACTAATATCATGATGCAGAAAATAATAAGCCCTTTAACTAAACATTTAGAAGCTTGCAGTATGTGCCCTGGGTGTTGAAAGAGAAATATGCGTAAATTCACATTATCAGTTACAATTATATAGCTCTGCAGTCTGATTCTTATTGTCCATGTGTTTTATATTTTTATTTCCAAATGTTTTATTTTTTAAAATTGCATAAAACAGAAAATGTAAAAATATGAAACATAAGTGTATAACTAGATGATTTTTAAAAAAATATATATATTTGCAAACTTATCACCTCAGATCAAGAAATACAACATCACCAACAACTTCAAAGCCCCCTCTGTAATCTCACCATCACTGTTCACCTTTATACTCGGGTTTAACAGCATGTAGGTTGTGTCACTGCAGGTGGGCTTTGTCAGGCTTTCAGTCTTATAAGAAGGAAAATCAAGTAGATACCCATTTGCGTCTCTGCTCTTGGAGTAATATTATATTTGAGATATTTCCCATGGCCTCTCATGTAACAAATATTTCATGTTTCACATTGCTATGTATAATTCCACCTTATTAACCATCCCCAGTTATTCATCCATTCTACTCTTGATAGATTTTTTTTTTTCTAGTCAGATTTTGACTATTAAAAATAATCCTGTCAAGAGCAAACTTGTGTTTGGTAGATTTGTATAGGCATCCATCCTGAAAACATTGTAACATTTTTGATCATGTGTTATGCATACGTTCAATATTAGCACCCGATGACACATTTCATTTTGAATTTTTATAACAACTTTTGTCATAGTATCAGAGATGTGTTTTCCAATTGCAACAAACTTAACATCATCTGTCTGTTATGGCTTGTATCTAGATGTTCCCCTAAAGACTCATTCAGTCATAGGTGGGGCTTTTCAGAGGGGCCTGAATCCAGAGTGTGCTGAGATTAAGCCTGTGGTGCTGGGATTAAAGGTGAGTAGCCTGGAAGGGATGAAAGGAAGAGACAGGCTGCTGCTGCTGCTGCTTCACCACTGAGCTGCTTGCTGCCTTCTGCCCACCATGAAGTGTTTCTGCTCTGTGATGCTGCTCTGCCAGGCCACCTGCCTTAGAGCCAGCCAACTATGAACTGAAACCTCTACAAACTGTGAGCCACAATAAACCTCTCCACCTTTAACTTTGGACATCAGGTATTTTGTCTCAGCAATGAGAAAACTGACCAAGACATTGTCTCTTATTAAAAATTTATTTTGACATACATTCTGATAAATACACACAAATGCTTTTTAATTGTTTGAAAGTTACAGACATGGTACTTTTTATCACTAACTATTTAATCCTGTTTTCACTGGAAAACATAGGCATTCTCAAAATTGAGGAAATAAGTTTGCCACAGTACTGTTATCTCTAATTGTTCCAATAATACTCATCAGAGCAAAAGAAAATTCCAGATTTGATGTTGAGATTACTTGTGTTTTTAATTTGTCTTTCCTGGATTGTAATGAAATTGAATAATTTTTTTTACACTCACGGAGCAGCTGTTATTTCATGTCCTTTTCCTAGACTATCTACTATTTTTCTTTTATATTGTCTAAATTTTGTGTTATTACCCTATGTCCATTTTCTCTCTCTCTCTCTCTCTCTCTCTCCCCCCATATATCCATATATTAATACGTGAATGTATATATAGGTATGTGTATAATGTATATAGATACTTGTATGTGTCAATTACACATATTGACATTGACATACATTAGAAATAACTACTGTGTTATTACCATGTGCTGACCATTTAAATAATAATGATAAAAAAAGTTTTCCTGGCTGTAGTATTGAAGTATCTGTTAAATTCTGAACTACTTATGCAGCTATTCATTTTAATTATCAAACTCCTCACTTTCTGTGTGTGAGAAAGCACATATTTCAGATGAGCACATTATCCTATTGTATTTTCCATAGAGATTAACTTGGCCTTTGACACCTGCAGATTCACTGACATGACTTTATTGCCAGAGTGTTTTTAATAATTCAGTTTTTAAAATCCTGCTTGGTGTTCAGTCTGTCTCCAACTTCTGTTGTAATATATATAGTTAAATAATCAAAAATAGCATGATATTGAGAAAAAAACCTTAAATCCCCTATTTATATCAGCAATATATCAAATTATGCAGACTTTCAATATCACTGTTATTTATTCTAAAAGTTATAAAAGACTAATTTGGAAATTCTTAATAAATATAACAGAAACATAAAAACATATGGTAAAGATATTTCATAGAGATGTTTTGATTATAAAAGTATTTAAAATGTGTTAGAATCAATTCTGAACAAAGTCAAGGACTGAATTTAGGAATTTATTTTGAAATGGGATTTTACTTGTCTTTGCTTATCTTGGAATGTAAGTTTCCTTAAAAATTTACATATATTTTGCACCATGTGAAATAAGCTTTTTGAAATAACAATGATTAATGTTTCTCAAAATATTTACTAAATAAAAATAAATTGGATTTATAAGTAAAATTTTCTGCTCTTCACAATTCCTTAAGAAATTAAAATAAAGGTCATAAATAGGAAAATATTTGCAAACCATGTATCTGACATTGGAATTGTATCTACAGGATATAAGAATTCATTTCATTCAATATTGCAATTGATGTAATTTTAAAAATGATTAAATAGTTTAAGTAAATGCTTTACTAAAAAGCATATGATGTACTTACTTCATACATAATTACATACTATTAATCACTGGGAAAATGTAATCAAAATCACAACAATGAGACATACAATAAGAGTATTGGTTAGTGTATAGAAAGCACAGAACATTCTCAAATGATGTTACTGGTGGAGCAAATAAGGGCAGCCAATTTGGAAAACAATTTTACTTTCTTAGTAAGTTAAACATACTTGTCATGTAAACAAACAATACAACTGCTAGATATTTACTCAGCTGAAATGAAAACATATGTCCATGAAAGATTCAGATCCCAATATTTATGTAGCTTCATTCACAATATTCCCCAACTTTTTTTAAAAAAAAGCAAAAATGGTAACAACACTTTCACCAAGAAAATGGATAAATAAATTTTAAATATATATTCATATAGCAATAACAAGTTTAAAAAAGTCTTGACGAATGATACAAAACATTTATTTCGAGGGCATTTACTGAGTGAGACCAGTCACCCACAAAGGGCTTAGTTTCAGTGCCCATGTTTTCTGTAAAATGACATTCTGGAGGAGCTAAATTATAGTGACAGAAAATAAATCAGTGATTACTAGGTACGGAGACGGAGGAAGAGGAGATGAACTCCAAGGAGGCACAGTCGAGCTTTTTGCAGTGATGTGAGGTTTTGGATCTTGAATGTGAGGCATAGTTATGGAACCTTATCCAACTGCATACTTTAAAACTGATGAATTAATTTGTATATGTTTTACTTTAATAAGCCCATAACTTGACTCTTAATATGCCTTGATCACTCATGAAGAAAGAGAGACTGATAATTGACATAAAATTACTAATGACTATGAATGTGCCATGGTCAGGTTTGGTGAAGTCATCGATCAATTGCAAAAGTAAGATTTGGAAAAAGAAACAGTGTCACTGTGAGAAACCAAAATTGAGTTCAAAGTTTTGTCCCTTTCTTAAAAATAATCCATGCATGTAATTATATGGTTTCCCTATCTCTACATTCATTTATTTATCCTGAGATGATGATAAATGCCAAACTCAATTTAAAATTTCCAATACCCTTCTCTACTTCAATAATTTCAGTTTACATTTATTACTGAAAATACTTTTGTTATATGAAGGAGAAAGTGTTCCTATTACCCAACAAGTTGTTTATGTCACTGCCACCTTTTGAAAAAAGCGTTCCCATGCCATTTCAACCCAGTGGCAAAGGCACTGTACACCAGGTAATCAATTGTATGTATGTGGGACTGTATCTGGGCCACTTCCCATTTTAATGTTACATTTTTCTACATTTACCCATTATCATACCAGCTTGGCTATTTCTGTTTCAATCCTAAATTTTGAATGTGGAGTATAAGTCCTCCCGTAGTAATCGTTTTCAGAATTGTGTTGGCTGTTTTTGACCTTTGTATTTTTATAGAATTATTGGAATCATCTTGTCAATTTCTTTACTTGTGCATGGTTTTGACTATGTAAAACTACATAAAGTTAGGTAAAATAGCCTTAGAATATTAATTATCTACATAGTATGTATCTGGCTTTGAATTCTTTATCTCAAATATATTTTAGGAACACTTGTATAAAGATTATAGAACATTTTCAACTAGATTCAATCTTTGCTGGGTATTTAAAATTGTTAATATTATTATATGTAATAATATTTAAAAAATTATATTCCAGGGTTTTTTATCTTCAAACTCAATTCATTTTTCATTGTTAGTGAGATTAGCAATATTGCCACATTTACTTATTCTCCAAAAATGTGTAGGTTTTGTAAATAGTCTTAACTCATAATTGTCTAATAAAACATTTTTAAAATATTTGTCCTACTATTTCTTATACATTTCATTTACTTTTCCTGCCCTATAGCCCTGTCTTGAATTTCTAGCACAATGTTGTATATATTTATCTCTCGATACCAATGACCATCCAAAACATCGCTTTTCCCTTAGAGTCCCACCACTGTCAAGGTGTTCCCTGAGGGTTGAAGATTCCATATTCAGTGGTAGTGTAGCTGGTAAGGTTTCTCTCTTCAGAGAGAGAGAGAGAGAGAGAGGCAGAATAGCAATAGGTGTAGCTAAAATTTTAAATATTAAACACACTTTTAAAAGGGCCTAAACTTCTATGATAAAGATAAGCTATAAAGCATATTCTCAGGTAAACAATATGACTCAATGAGGCATACATTCTTGAATATGGATTATTATATTTTGTGTTGTAAAGTTTTTACCAAAATATAAGAACTCTGTTTTGACAGGATTGTATATTGACAAGGTAGCTATTTATTTAGAACATAATACCATACAAAACTAAGGGAAAATATTACCTTGCTTGCTAAAGCAACAGTTGAACGTTAGAGAATCAGTTTTTAGATATTACACTATGGGTAATTATTTATTTTTCTTTTTTTAAAAAATGTTAAGTATCTGAAGAGAGAAACAGTTAATTATTATTCCAAATGTAGAATGCAGAAATGAAGACTTAAGGCAGATCTATTGCTATTAGTGGCAAGGATTCATCTTCTATATATGGTGTACAATTACATCAGTCTGTACAGATCACATCAGTCTGTAATATGTGCACAAGCTACAGAGAACTGAATATGATCCCTTTCAAAGTAATTACCTCAGAGTGTTTTAATGAATACATGAATTTTATAGAATTCAATTATGGTATTGTGTTACACTTCAGAAAAAGGATCTCTTTTCCACCCTCACTATCTCTACAAATATAAAACTGAGACTTGAAGCAATCAACAGCCCCTGCTGGCCCCTGGTGTGTAGAGTAACTGACCAGCTGCTGAGAAATTTTAACAATCACAATCTCACAGGAACTTAACATATTTATCAGACACTTGAGATGAAAAAATGGTATTTCATGGGGACTTTCTACCCTGTGCCATCTGGTCCTGAGGTGCCTATTACATCTATTACTGACTCATTAAAGTCAATGAGGTGAATAACACAATTAAACTTGTTTACTCGTCTTGTAATAGTCAGTTAGTCTGAGATGTCACTTCAGGTTTCAGTGCCACTGTGTGGCTCACACGTGTTCCTGCAACACTTAGGGACACTCGGAATTCACTTCAGATCAATCACTTCAAAATTCTGCTGCAGTTTAAAGCTATGTGACTATCTTGGGATATTTTTAACATACAAATGCCATACAATAGTCACAGTGAAAAATCTGTCTTCATAATTAAAACAATAAAGCAGAAAATAAATGCCCCAGAGGGACCTAACACAGCATACATGCTCCCCTACTACACAAATCACCCACCACAGTCGCTTGCACACTGGAAAATAACTTGCAGAAAATATGCACACATTTGTGTAAGCCGGGGATCCATAGACCAAGCTATCAGCATAGAAAAGCTTATTTTCACAAAGCAGTTTAAGGATTTATGATTAGATAAGCTTCCACATCTGTACATAAATGGTTGTTATGAAATAACAACATCATTCTTGTTTTTAATATTCTCCCAATATTCTAATTCTATAAAATAATGTAAAAATATCTTTTGATTTATTGCCAGCTCTAAGAAAAACAATATAACAAAAGTTTTGAGACTTCATAAATTTTTATGCAGTTAAACAATAATGACACTTAAACTTCTATGTGAGATAATACTTGAAATAAAAATATGTAATTTTCACTTATAAATATTATCAGTATAAAGCACGCAAACATCCTTTGCTCTTTACACATTAGAAGTTGAGTAAATTAAAAATTTACTCAACTTTATAATTAAAGATTCATAAATAATGTTCATTGCCTTCAAAAACAGGCATGGCCTTCACCACTGTCCATGTTATATGTTATGATATTCATGAGATACAGGGAGGTTATCAACCACATTTGTAATATAATGAAATAATAATGTCCTCAGTAAAGTACCTGAAGGTAAAGTAAATTCAGCTTTTGGTCCCGCATTTGTCTCTGTGCACACGTGTTCTGTTACAAACACTTAAAAAGAAACTTGGTGGATGGTAGCCAGCATACCTCTTTAGGATGAAATAAACTTAAAAATTCCTTTCAACTTAAAAATGTAACCTGCTTCCTCAGTGTAAAACCTATTCCTATTGAGATCCATACAAAATTTCCAAAATACAGTTTTAGAGATGATATCGGTATATCTTTTACTAAATCCGGACAAATAAAGTATAATATAAATTGTCCTTTGCAATACTTTAAACTCAACTGCAGGCAAACAGTGCTGAGTACTTAAAAGAACTACTGGAACATCACTAGCAATTACACTCAGATAAATGACACTTTGAGAGGTAGATTCCCAAGAGGCCAGAACCTAAGCAACGCAATTTAGAATTCACACTGTAAACTATTTAGAAAGAGGAAGCAAGCAATGATCTAGTCATTCAAAGTCAACTCACTAGATTTTGGTGAGAAAAAGCTCATGGTCTTCATGCTACAAAACAACATAGGAAACTGGGTAATACAGACAAGCATCTATTGTGTCACTGTGCGATAAAATGACGAACAAATCTACATTTGAGTAACTTGGCTCTGAAAGCATTCATTTCATTGACTTTTCCTAATGTATCTCCAAGACTTTACAGTTTAAAGGTAATGAGCTTGCTTTATTATTTGACATATAAGGAAAATATGAGAACTATGGTAACTAAAAAGACCAGCTTCAGAATTCTGGGCATTTCTAAAATCATATATTTTATCATATTAAAAAACCTTTTTAATATTTTAGATTTGAGAGTAATTTTATTGTCTTTTCAGATCTAATGTTGTCGTGTACTTTTCAGAAGCAATTGTGATGTTTTCTAGTCATGCAGAGTTAAGGTTAAAGGTTAACTGGGTGCCTGTTGTATTTATTGATATATTTCAAGTAGTAAAAGTTCTTTCTATTAATGAGTGGATCATTAACAGCACTTCAAAGAGGACAGACACTACATAAAAATGAGATTGATTTCAATTTAGTTTAGCTTAATCACTATCCAAATTTAAACATACAATTCGAACTTCAATTATCTAAAGAAAAAAGTCCATTTGCTTTTTTTCACGAGGAATTTACAGTATGTTAAGGTAAACATTCATTCAGAAGCTCTATAAATTTTTGAATGATACTCTACAAGAAAATACTCAGAGAAGACTTTATAAAAATATCTTTATATCACAGAGTGATGCATATGGGACCTACTGAAAAAAATGTGTAAGACGAGGGAATTAATTGTCAGATCAAGTAACCATCTCAAAAATGGTAATTAATCTGCAAATGGACACATGGAGATGAAATGATACTAATGAATCCATATGGACTAGAGGAAGTAAAGACAGCATTAAATATTTCATTTTGGAAAAGTGAACAAAGGATAGATTTGAAGCTTCAGTTGCTTGAAGCATGTTAAATGTGTATGATGAATCAGGAGCTAAATCAATTTAACAATTTAAAAGAAAACCTAAAAGGAACCATTATTTCAAAACACAATTATTTATATTTAATTATGATTTCTTGTATAATATTAGGAGTGATTTTTCTGTGCTATGAATAAATATACTGGAAAAAGCACTTTTATGAAATCAGTGCTATATAAAAATGCATGGTAATTTTTTTACCCATCATGAAAAAAATAAATTTACACCTAGTGTAAAACTAAGTTTGAAAGGATTACAGAGGACTTTTCAAATAAAGTGCAATAAAGTGCTGAATAATATTGAGTAAATAGTAATGCATTCAAACATGGAAACAGAACTGGACAAGTAACAGCTTCCACATTCACGAAAATTCATATTTTCAGAACTTTTCATTAGGATAAAGAGGTTTAAAGGCTCACAAGTTCTGTAAACTGTGATCAAAATCACACGTACTCCATGTCTTATCAAAAATCTCAGCATTTTTTATTTATTTCTCAATCACCTCATTTGTAAATAACAAGACTTCTCTGGAAACACTTAGAACACACCTTGGAATAACAGCTTCATCTTGGAAAGGCAAAACTTCCTGGCTTCTTTTTTTTAAATAGTTCCAAAAATTAACAAAAAGACTCAATGGCTTTCATGGTTATCAAATCACCCTCAAAGACTGACTTCTTAATGATTTCAAGTGTAGAGGAATCATGAACATGTGAGTTAAATTTCTCTTAAAATACACAAGGTTGTAAAAAATCAAGGGCAAAGTAATTCCAAAAAGGAGCATTTGATACATTAACTTCAAGTGTTTTGAAGCAGTTCAAGATGTCTAGAGCAACCAAGCTGCAGATAGCGTATGTCATCTGAGCTATATTTTATTGAGGGACATAGAAAATTTTCCTTTCAGGCAAATTTATCCTAAAATGTAAAGTAGAATCTAGAGACTCTCCTATGCTTTCATGAAATCATGTAAAATGTCATTTAAAGATAGCATGAAAATTAATACAGACTCAGTGGAAAGTAATGCAGCTATATCTTGCTTTAGCTAAAAAAAAGAAAATCATTTTTAACTGACCAATCTGACATTAAGTTAGGAGGCAGTTAATTACGTTTAGGTGAAAACCTCCCAACCAATAACATTTTATTTTACTGATGCTTCACCTTGAATGGGACAAATATTGAGGAGCTCAAAATGCACAAGAGGATTGGAAAATGATTGTACTTTCCAGCAAAGAAAAGAAAAATAAAGTCCATGAACCCCCTACAAGCTCCTCTGTTTTGTGTCTGCCTTGGGATACAACTCATGCTCCAAAGGAGTCCCCCGTTTCATGTACAATTGAATGTTTTTAGTGTATTCAGAGCTGGGCAAACAATACCATAATTTTAGACAATTTCCGTCATCCTTTCCCCTTCAAAGAACCCTCAATTTTCATTAGCAGTAACTCCTCATTTCCTACAATCCTTCCCCACCCCACCCAGGGCAACTTCCTCTTTCTGTGGATGTGCCTGGCCTGAATATTTCAAATAAATAAAAGCGTAAACTATGTGGCATTTTGTGGACTGGATTCTTCCAGTGTAATATTTTAAGGTTCATCCACATTGTAGCGTGTATCAGTACCTCTATTTTTTATTGCCAAACTACACAACATTGTATGGACACCACATTTAATTATCCAGCCATCCATTGTTGAGGGACGTTAGGGACATTTCCAATCTTTGGCCACCATTCATGTTGCTACAAATACTCATACACCAGCTTTAGCATAGACATAGGTTGCTATTTCTCCAGGCAGGCGTGTCCAACCCACAGACCTCAGGCTGCATGTTGTCTTCCACAGAAGGTACTGTGGCCCTAGAAGATTCCAAACTTTTAAGATTATTATGGGTGACTTTTAGCCAAGCTTTTCATGATCTGGTTGCATGGTGTTCAGTACAGACTCTGCAGGCGACAACAAAAGACTCTGCAGGGAACAGCGAGGTGCAGTGCAGACTCTGCTCCTCAACCCACAGGCTCTCAGTCTCTCAGATGTTTCTTGTCCTTGTGGGGCTTGAACTACCTACAGGTGTGTGTGTGTGTGTGTCCTTGCTTGCAAAGATGCATGCATTGTTAGTAAGCAGACACGCAATTTCTTATTTATTAAACTTGAGTTTGTGATATTTTGTTAAATGATTTAATAAAGTAATACCATTTTTAACATTGGTGGTATAGGAAGTACAAAAAATGTAGCACATAGATTTTCTTTTCTTATGGTGTTGTTAAAATTTCATGTTTGAGGTTATTTGTACTTGAAAACTAAGTGATAGCTTATTTATTAATTTTTGTATTGTGGCATTATATAGTGTGTTCTTCTATACCTATAAGTATATGATACATTTTATATGTGGCCCAAAACAATTCCTCTTCATTTGACGGAACCTAGGCAAACTAAAATTCAGTTGCCTATGTCCTAAGGATGTGTCTCCCTGTGCAATTTCAGAGCTTCTATTTAAAGTTTTATGGGACTGTTGTGGGAGACTGCAATATTGATTATGGCCAAAGCAGGCTGTAAGCAGTGCAGGCTGTGAAGAGTTAACCCCGCAATTGGCTTGTTTAGAGAAGCGAGTCCAGCTGAAGCCCTTCTAATTACAACCCTATATATTGTCTATTCTGTTCCTGATTCAAGAATGCATTGTCTTGTCTTTTAGGAGCCTTGCTTACATTAGTTTCCATAGAAACCACAGGACTGCACATCCACACAGGTAGTCCTGCCCTTACACGTAGCTTGGCTTTACCCCAATTGATTACCAATAAGCAGTGGCTTGGACTGTCCAGCACCTTTGTCGTTTACACCAGCATTGGTCATCCCGTCCCCTGCTTTCTGTCTCTCTTAGTTCTGTATTTTAGTTTTTTTCCTCAGGCCTGCGACATACACTGGGCAGGAGAATGGAGCCTACGGCTGAGGTTTCTGGTAAAGTTTCAGAGGTCCCCAGTAACTGCTTGGGTGTTTTTCCTAGTGGCTTCACATTTTGGCTTCCCCCCGGCCACAAGCGAAGACTGCAGTGTCTTACAGCCTCGCCTATGCTGCTGACCTGTCCACTGTGCTAGCCACGGTAGAGTAGTGGGTGAGAAGCAGCAGCTGCTTGTGGTTTGAGTCACAACCCTGATGGTGGAAGAGAGACTTGTGCTGCCCTCTGGACGCTCACATTCTAGTGGAGATCACAGGCCTCTGCTCATTCCGATGATGCAGACAGTTGGGTAATAATTCAACCAGTTCCCACAGAGGGATGGTGGGAAAATGTTTGGCATAGAGGAACATGGCATGGAGCAACCCAAGGAGACTGCATTCAGACCTAGAAGGGAGCACTTGACTGGGTGAGCTTTGAGTTGTCCAGGTGAGGACCTCTACAAGGATGTCAGCTCAATAGGGAGCTGGCCACACTCCGAGTCTGCGAGGCCGATGCCAGCTCGCCAATCGCACAGCGTCTAGAGCAGGCCACAGCCGTGCTGGCATCCAGGCTGATGGGGAAGACGACGTGTGACACAGTGGACAATCTATGGCCATACCTGTAGCAGTCCTGACACACTTCAGATGTTTCATAAATGCCACTTATCATTGTTGTCCTTGTTATTTTGCTAACCCTTATCAGAGAAGTAAACAAATATGACTGATTAAAGGAGAAGTACAATTAAGATAAACACAATATTTTACAGCTTCTTACTTCTAAAATTATGAATTTATTAGTGAAGTCAAGGGACATAATGAGAAGGCCCGAAGGCTGGAAATCTGCATTGAAATCTAAAGTTTACTCCTTCCATAGCAAATGCACAAGTGATAGGGTGTAGGGAACAGAGGAGGGTCGTGTTTCACCGTTTCAGGTTCGTGCATCCTGAACTGTGAGACAGTTTCACTTGATTTCGAGATGGCTGACCTGGGATTGTCCTTTTCTGGCTGCTGACAAATCATGTTCACGGTGTCTGGGACAGCCCCTCATGCAGCGTGCACCCTGTGGACTCGCCATCATCTCGGATTTCAAAGGGACCCATCCACCCTGTGGGGCTAGGCTCTCAGGGCTGGAGTGCAGACCACCCACTGTCTCAGGCTCCCTGAGAGGCTGCTACAGACGATCTTGCGCCCATCCTGGTGCAGTCACCAGGTGCCGCACACCTGCTCAGCCCGGGAAACTGGGGTCTCAAGTGGACTAAGTCTGAAGTTTTGGGCTCTCTTGGATCTCCCTGATGGTCTGTGCCCGGACTCGGCTTTGGCCGTACTTGGACCTGCTCCCTCCCTCTTCAGCCCCTCAGCCTAAAACTAGGTTTAAAAAAGTCAGCAGGTGGAAAAGGCATGTCTTTCCAAAACATTTCTGTTACATTCAGATCTATAGTTGTGAACTTAGAACTTAGAAGAAGTCTCTGACTTGTTTGAACTGTGCTCAATGCTAGGAATTAGCAAAGCTGGAGCGAGGAGAGGTTATGCTGTTTTTTGCTACCATGGTGCATTATGCCACTAACCTCTCTGTTTCCTCCTCCTGTAGGGTACTGGTGCAAAGAGATTTGAGGAAATACGTGTTCCGTAATGCATTCTATTAGGCCGTGCAATGCCTAACCCGCTGTCATTCCTTGAAGATCAGAAATTTTACAACTTACCCACACGCTCTATTTCGTGTGTGTTGGTTTCCTCTTGAGGGCCTCCACGTTCGCTTTTCTAGACCACTTCGTGTTTGTGACTGAGTTCCCGCCCTGGATGACGACAGGGCTGGCTCCTGAGCTCTCCCTGCTTGACCTCTGTTCCTCCTCATCCTTCAGCCTCTCTCTGAACCAGCAGCTCCCTCACTCTCTGAACTTGCCGTTCCCTCCACAGAGCAGTCCTTCCATTCTTGGCGGCGTGGTTTCCTCTCTCATTTCCTTCAGGGCTCAGTTTGACCTTGTCATGACTTTTACCCTGTTAATGTTTTCTTTTTTCTTACTAGAACTTAATACCATCTGACAGAAAATAGGTTCCTTCCTATCAGCTACAGGGAAAGCTCATAAAGACAAAATGTGTTTTATTTCTACTGTCCCGTGGTCACTACTTAAAAAATTGCCTAACATAAAGGAGACACGATATATATTGGTTTTGAAGGGATGAATGAATTTGTCCTAAAGTTCTTTATTAATTATCAAAGGCTCTTGGGAACAGACTTAGACGTATTTAGTTAATATAGAAAGAGCTGAAGCAGTCTGAATGAGTGAATTATTTTTAAGATGCCAATGCTGACTGTAAAGAAATGGAAGAAAGATGAAACTAAATTAAGATATGAATAGTAGATGAGAAAGTACTTGGTAAGAAAGGAATCAAACGGAATTAGGTGTTTATTTTAGATGAATCTGATAATTCATCATTTTCAATGCACTTGAATATTTCTAAATGTTTTAATGGTGTTTCAGCCTCCTGCATTCTCTACCCCAATCATGACCTCTCTTTAGGGAAAGTGCAACCTGCATGCTCATATCTTCTCCAAAAAGAATGCTCCTGCCCTGTCTCTCCATATTTTGTTCCCTGGATTTGGGAAGTGAAGTGTTTTGCAGATGAGTGCTATGTTTTCAAATTGGCCACCGAGTCTGGCTCCAGTACATAACATTATTTCCTGGCAACTGAGATTTTACTCTGCTTATAATTTCTGCCCAGAAACAATAAGAGAAAGCCTGGAACTAGCTACAATCCCTGTTGGTGCAGTACAGATTGGTCCATCCAGGGAATGATGGCCTCTGTGGACTGATACTCCTCAAATGATTAAAAATACCCAATTTGAAAAAGAAGACAGGAAATGCCATTGGTCTACCTGAATATTGCCTGGACCTGCATCTGAGAGGAAATAAGTCATGGAGAACCCAGTATTTGTCTCTTCCTAGCCTGTCATTGCATTCTTGTTGGGATGGAAATTATAAATATGCTATTATCCCAGAAAATGGAGTGTTTAACATCTTCACCAAATTAAGCAAACAAACACACTAAAGAAAAAGCAACTAAAAAGTAGACATTAAGTCGTCTTTAAGCTACCTGTTCACAATAATTCCTGAACATATTTTCTTACTGTTGATTTATTTGGCTAACAACTCAGAAGAGAATCGGTGAATCTTTAAAGTGTTCAAGGCTTGCTACTCCAAAACCGGTACTCAAATGGTGCAGAAACATTGACATTGCCTGACGCGAAATTTGCCCACCAGCCTGACCCCTGCACACTCAATATCTGGGATTTTAACAATATCTCTAGGTGATTCTCGCACAGATTTTGGGAAGATCTGGGCTTAACTATGCATCT
The DNA here is from genome assembly GCF_000247695.1 of Heterocephalus glaber. The sequence continues at coordinate 6,582,701 of NW_004624793.1, forward strand.
GTTGGTCACATGTGTTCAAGGTCGAGGAAAGAAATAAGAGTAAAGTGGAGATTTGCAGAAATCAAAAACGAGTGGATCCGATTGAAGATAGTAAGTGCTTGGCCCTCATAAAGGATTTGCAGCAAAATATAAGATAAAAATACTACACCATGTAGAGGAGACAAAAAAAAAAAATCCTTCTGAGCACATTTTTCCAAGCCAGCTTGAATTAAGACACAATAAAATGGTTTTTTTAAATTAATGAGATCAGCGCCCAAGTGATATCACTTTTAACAAAGTGGAAGAGAATTTTGTGTACAAATATTTAGGACTGCAGGGAATTTCAGGATGATGGTTGTGGAACTTGTAAGTGAAACAGCAGGCCAATCGATTTCTAGGATTGTCAAGATAGGCGAGTAGAGAAAGCATGAGTTGAATAAGACTTTGCCACTTTCTTTTTCTATCTCAAAGAGAATCCAGATTCCCAGAAGAGAGTAACTGATGTGTTCATTGTTGTATTGTTGAGAAATTAGCCAGTCTCTTGGGGTCCAGGCAGCCCCACTGCACAGGCGAAAGCTGAGCTGAACAGCATACTTCCGTTAGACTGACCTGTCCATGCTGACTCACAGATGGATTGCAAGTATACGGACTTTCTTGGATTGAATTATTATGTATAATATACCTTCATAACTCTCTTTATTAGTTCTTTATTTCTGATCTGTGAGAGGTTAAACATCTACCAGCATTTTATTTTTTCCTTATGAATGTTATCTTTCCCTTTTGCAGTAATTTCTCTGACATTTTCAATATTAATGGTTCTATGCGTGCCTGGACTATGTGTTTCTTTTGCTTTTGTTTTATAGCCAATTTGCATAGATTACCTCAGGTCTCATTTTTAAAGTGCATGTTCTTTTCTTGTTCTACTTCTCTAAAATATAATGATAATACAGTTTAACAAAGAACATTTTTGGTAATATTACTTCATTCTTCCCATGAGTTACTTTTTTAACATTCTGAGACATCGTTCGAGTTTTCCTGCACTCTGTTGGCTTTTATAAAATCCTTTCTAGCTATTGAGCTGTTTTTGTCTTGACAGAGTAGTCTATTATTGCTGCCTTTCCGTAAACACGGACTTTCTGTCCAAGGTGTTAGGAACTAATCTGCACCCCACTTCTCTGGCACATCTTCTTGTCCTCTGCACAACTAATATTTGTGACTGGATAAATCTTTGCTGTGGGGTTTGTGTTGTTCATCTGAATATTTTAGCACATCCCAGACTTTTCTCCAAATATGAAAAGAGCTCTCCTCTCCCTCATCCAGGTCATGGCGATCAACAATATCTCCAAATTTTTCCCAGTGTGTTGTGTATTATAAAACCACTCCTAGAGAGCAACTGATCTACTAAAACTTGCCTTCCTGAAGTCAGAACCGCAGCTAATGTTGATACTTAACTGTCCTCCTAGTATGGGGAAGCCACTATGCTTGTTCAGTTCTTCTCACTCACTCAGCATCAGGGTACAAGACATTCCTTGCTCTACTCTTCTGAGAGCTGAAGATTGCTTGCCTTCCACTCTCTGCCATTCCTCTTCCAGGCAGGACCCAAACATCAACCCTGGGCCACTGGGTCAACACTCGTGTTTAATTTGCCCACAGTATCTCCTTTCCTCCTCCACCTTGGTGGGTATTCATCATCTACTTCCTTGGTCAATTTATGTTCCCTTCACCCACCACATCTTCCCTCCTTTCCTTTGGTAAATTTATTACCAAAACATGTTTATTACCAACACAAATATCCTGAATGTGATCTCTCCAAATTATCCCAACCCTTTCCTAAAGCTAAAGAAACACTGTGGTTTCTTCATCTCTCGTGTGCGCTGTTTTTACATCCTCCTAAGTAGTGGGCCGCCAGGCCCCCTGGGAGTTCATCAGCAGCACATATTGCTGACAAATTTATTGTCCTAAGGAATAAATCTGAATATGTCACTGCACTGATTAAAATACCTCTCCCCTCATGCTTTGCTTTCTGAGTATAATTCAGTCCCCTTAATAGGGCCTGTAAAGTTCTAGCCAGACACTGGAGCTGTCACACTTCCCAGACACCAGGCATCCCACGACACTGCCTTGTGTGACTGCAGTCATAGTTCTGCCCTTTCCCATGTTGTTGCTGCCTACTTCTTGGCTGACAAACTCTCACTGATTCTTTCTGTAGAAGTGCAGAATATTTCAGACCCTCATTTCCTCTGATGCCTATTATGTCATATGGTAGGGATAGCATATTGTTGACACCTAAAGAAGGATTATTTGATAAAAATGCAAAACAGAAGCAAACAAATAAATAATTTAAGCAAAGAGTTCTGATTCAAGATATAGTTTACAATAGATTTGAGAAATGAAAGCAAGAGGTGGCCATGTGTGTTTTGGTGTGTTATGTACATACATGCACCTGCATGTTTGTAGACAGAAAGAGGGTGAAGGTTCTTCGACCTACATTATCATGGTAAGGATATTTTACAAATAATTCTGGGGCTTTACATTGGGTACATCATACATTTATTAGAAAATTTCAGTACAGGTCTGGGGAAAAAGGGGTTATTTTGCATGTAAATGAAAATGAAACTATTTCATGAAGAGAAAAATACTATGAGGATATTGTTATGTGGAAGTTTTCATATTTAATCAAATTAACTGCTAATAAATTTCAAATCTCTTGGAAATGGGAATGGCAAAATATATTTTGAAAAGTAATAAAAAATATATGCTTATATTGGATTTTACATTTTCAGATGCCAGAAGCCTGCATTAACAATCTTATAAACTGAGTATTTTCTTTACATTCTGTTTAAATGCACACAACTCTCTTGAGTCTCAACCAATTAATTTCATTATTGTAGCACTACTGACATGGACTTTGGGTTTCTCCTCTGTGCATCCTGGGTTCAGGCTTTGAATCATGGCTCAAATTTGATGCAATCTAGAAACTGAAAGAGGAAATCTTTATCCCATAAACTCCTTCAAAACAATGACTTGGTGTGCACGATTGTTCATCCTTGCTAAGGGAGGAATCAGTGAGGTGATTTTAATGGGTTGGATAGGAGAATAAAGCTACACAAGTTCCAAGGGTGCAGCCTAATGACTAAGTCAATAGTTCAAGTCCTCATTCCACGCAGGGATTTCCTTAGCGATGTCTCCACCCACTTTTTCTAATTGTTTTAGAGGTTGAATCCTGCTGGTCATTTGCCAAATTGACTTGCAGATAGGAAATGAGACATCTATGAACTATTCTTTCTGATAACTTTGATCAGAATAAAAGAAAAAACAATGCAGAGAAAGGAGCCTGGACTACATAGACAAAATAAACTTATCTTTTATGTTAAAGTTAAAGTTAATATGTATGTGATTATGAACAGGTTTTTCTGCTACTATACATTAAGTTCATTACCAATACAATGTTATTTAACATCAAAAAATAAAATTTTGCAGTCACTTTTCCACTTTAGAGATAAAAATTTAAGTCTCAACACATCCTTCTATCAAGATTTTTCTTCGATCTTACAAAAACTTCTTTCAGCAACAGAACAACTGTCAAGAATACTGCACTTTATTGTTACTGACTAATGTCACTTTTGTTTAAAAAATAGGGTAATGTGCAGCTGCTACTCTATCGGGGTGACTGGCAAATCATTGCGGAGCTTCATCGTAATTAGATCAATAAGTTAATCCCCATGAGAGTATACATAAGGCTTGCCAATTACACACTTAATTTAGACAGAAGTAGCACCATTTTCAACAAGTGCATCTATTAAGATTGCCATTGCTCTTCTCCAGCATGTATTTCCCTGGATTGCTGAGCTGCAACTGTAACCAGTTGCGTGTGAGATGGCGTGGGATGCATGGACTGGAGAACAGCCATTGCTTGATAGTTATAACTGCTCTGATGCCTATGGATTGACTCCGAAAAGAGAAAAAAGTAGTTGCAGAAAAGACCATGATTATAGAGTAAATGGTCTCCATGCTTGTGTGAACTGAAGAAACTCTAAGACAATTACAAGTATCTGCTCAAGTGACTTAAAATCATCCCACTTTGCAATCTCTAGAAAAGGTCAAAACACAGTGGTACAGCAACCAGGAGCCATGACTGTGAGACACAGCATTTCGGTCAATTCACCATCATTGCTGATAATTAAACAGTCTGCTCCAACCATCTGAAAGGGAAACGTGTTCCCCACCAACAGAGTCACCTTCTATTGACCAGGAATTGATTTGGCCCTTTGCCTTAGTCTCCATGCAGAATCATCAGCTACACTGCAGTTATTGATAGCATGGTTGGATGCAAATCGAACAGTCATCCATACTCCATGCAAACCAGAGAAGAAAATTACACCTTTTGTTCTAACAAAATAAACAAATTTGGTAATGTTATTATTTCACTTACTGTTTTATAGAAGATTCAATTACTTTAAAATTGACCATGCTGGTTTATTGACTTTCTCCCTTCATTTATTTTAAAGTAAAATGATACAAATATATTTCATTTCTTAACATTGTGCATGTGCTTATACATGTATGCGCACTGGACTTGTAAAGATGGTATTGGATATGTATCACTGAGAAAAAACCTGATTGTGAGCATGTGTTTTAGTTTTAATTATTTAAATAAAGAGGTGGTGCACATAATTTTTATTATATGTTTATTAAATGAGATTTACCTCTAGGTTTTGAAATTCCTGATGATGAACCACCATAGCCTGTGGTTGTGTAATGTGCACTTGTCCTGTCAGCAGGATTTGGGAATTGCACCAGGTTCTTTCTAAAGACAGTGAGGCAGCTGGGGTAGCTGCCCTTCGTTTCTCTCAGCAAGGTCACATGATATTTACCTTCCTCTCCCATCTTGCATACCCTGACCACCCGACATAGTACATACACTTCAAGTGAATATGTCAGACTGAAATTAACACCTGTGTTCAAAAAAAAAAATGAAAAGTACCATACATTTAGGAAACTAAGCATACGAATGGAACCAAAAAATGGTGAAAGATCTGCCTAAATAAACTGAAATAATAAATTTCCAAATATTTGGAATTCTATTCACTTCTCAAAGCTATGCAGGTAAACCACAGAAATGTGGATGGACATAAGTTGCTAAATATAAGAGAGCCAGACTGTCCTTCAAACTGAATGTAACAGGGCACCTGAGGCTGAGAGGTCCTCTTGCCTTGGAGACTGTCACGTGGACCCCAGCCACAAGGGCCCTGTTTCCCAGCAGGGTCCTCACGTGGTCTGTTGCTTCCTGACCATGGTCACTGGGAATGCACTCCCCTCACTCATGGTCTATAGTAGGTGTGTTTCACAAACACAGGGAATGTTTAAATTGTCAAAAGTTTATTATAGTCAAAGCACATTGCCAATAATCCTCCTCAAAATACTGCGCCTCACTTTGAACACACTTGTCTCATTGCTAGTGTCACTTTCTGAAGCAGTTCTGGAGGTTCTCTTTCACCAGCTTCTGTAGTTTTGTCTTGGGTGCTTCTGTGTCCTGGATGGATTTAACACGTTTGCTTTCCATGGTCATTTTGATGTAGGAGAAGAGCCAGAAATCTTACAGTGCCAGATCTAGGGAATAAAGTGAATCGGGGAGACCATAATGCTTTTTATTGGACAGAAATGGCCCTCAGCATTTAATCAACAAGAGGTGCTCATAAAATACAACGAATGTTTCATTTTTTTTTAATTCATTAGAGTAAAAAATTATCATTAATCCCCCTCACAATACTGAAAATACTTCCATTCATTGTGAACATATTTTATCCAATCATTCTTGGCAATGTAGCTTTTACCATTTTATTTTAACGTTCACTGTATCTTTCAGTCACCACTTGCATGCAACTTGTAGGGCCCCTAGTGTACCAATGCAAGGGTTTTCTTACAAACACATATAAGACTAAGTTCTAGGAAGGAGGAAAATGAAGTAAAAGGGAAGAGGATGGGTCACCTCTCTGAAGGATGTTGACCAGTTACAGCTGGAAGAAACCTGCACAAATTAAATCTTTGTTTTGAAGTAGACATCCAGAATAACATTGTATCTTTTATGTAATGAGAATATTACTTATGGCCAACACTTCAAATTTTCTCCAGTTTCATGCATCCACATTTACAATAGGCAGGTGATGATTGATTTTCCAGCTGGGGTCTGGGGACCTGGCATGCTTCAACTCCCAGAGGGGACTTCGCTGTCCTGAAGAAATGGCCATTTCATCATTTAGTCAGATGCTGGCTCATAATTGCATTTCAGATACACAGGCATTCTCACACTTACACAACTGCATTTAAACTTCAAAGGGAAAATTTCTAAAGGATATTTGTTTCTTATAGGCATAAAGTAAGAATGAACTATATTCAAAGAGTGAGGAAAGCTATACACAGGAGACCTCTGTTTTATTGTGGTTTAGCTCATGGACCAAATATGTTTAGTGGTTTTGGTCTACTTCCTTCAAAAAATGTCCACATTAAAAATGACCACCCAGGTTAGCAGAGTCTGGCATAATGCTAACATCCTAGAAAACAGAAGTCTCTATCCTGGGCCGTTGTCTACCTCCAACTCATACTAAATTTCTTTTCCACTGGGAAGAGATTTAAGTAGAATCAAGAGAAGTTATTCTATGGGCCTAAAAATACCCCATAATAAATCGTGCACTTTAGGCCCATAGCTATTAAATCAAAATAATTTATTATGCTCCATTTTTAACTATAAATGGAGACCATCCACTGTGGGATCAACCAAGAGTGAACTATTCCCCAGTTGGTTACAAAATTTATTCGGATGTCACAGAACTATGACCCAGTAACCTGCTTGGTCTTAGAGAGGTGGAACATTACAAATGAGAAGCCAGTGAGGCTGCATAAAATTTTTTCCTAAAACAGTATAGCATTGTCAAAAAGGTTTATAATCATTATTCCATGTCACAATCCTACAGAATGCGTTGTCAACCCATTCTTTTTGTTTCTCTTTCCATTCCCCTGCTGAGAGAATGACTAATTTCTGGGTAAACTTTAGACCCCAGCTAGGCAGGGAAGAGGCAATACCATCCCTGCCCTGCAGTGTGAGCTCCTTTCGGGGCTTGAGCATGACTTTTGCTTTCCAAGACACCACATTTTGCAGCTGCAATATAATTAGGGTTATGCGCAGTTTCCTTGAAACATCTCCATAGGTAAAGTAAAGGAGATTTCAGGAAGAATTCTAAGCAATTGGCATAAAAATAAAAATGAATTCCCTAAACAAAGTGGATATCATTGCCTTCAAAGTAGAATAAAGTTTATTTTAATATATGAAGGCAACTCCTGGAATATATGTACATTCAGAATATGCCAAATAAGGTAACTGAAGGGTTTGTTTGGCCTGCAGAGTGAGTTGGAAAAGTTACTAGGTATTTAAGCATAGCTGACATAAGTGTTATTTGTGGATTTCTCCTGTAGTACCTTAATACCTATTTCAGTTTCACCTTGCCAATTTCTAATTTAGTTGATTTCTAATTAAATTTTATGAATATGCCACTTTCTAAAAAATGGCTGTTTGCTTGCTCCACCTCTGTCAATTAGCAAATGATCCCCTTTCAAGCATATATCCAGAAAACCACATGGCAAATTTTTCCAATATTATAATAGCAAGAAAGCAAGGCTTCATCTTCTACCTAGGAACAATAAGAGTTTGGGGGAAAATGTAGAATTTCAATATTCCTTTCTGTAGGAAAGCAAGACCCAGAATAATACCTTGATAAAAGTTAACATTGAAAGCTATGTTGTGAACAATTCTCAAGTTTGTACAATGTATTTTAGTTTGGAATAAAATAATCCATTTTCCATGTTTGAAAATCATGGAGTACAGAAACATATATATTCACTTCTAAGTTTCTTGCAAGATGAAACAAAGGATATTTGCTTAGAAAAATTAAACAAAAGTAAACAAAATTTTGCATTTATTAGTGGAGAGGATGCATTACATACTGCACTAAAAAACATTGACCTTGCAAAACATCCAAGCAAAACAGTTCAGTGCAAACAACATGGAAAATTCTGATCTAGACAAATGAGAAGCACCAAGTTAAACCTCACTGTCCCTGGGCTTTTTACAACAAACAGAAAGATTTTACTTCTCTGAATTGATTGTTTTCCCTCAGTACTCCATCACCTTGGCAGCAATTAATGGCTCCTGATTATACATCCTTGATAAATGAACAAAAATAAAAATTTCTTTGAAAAATAATGATGGTAAAGAACATCCTAGAGAGGCATAAAACATTGTATTAAAGCAACTAAGAGATGGTGAATTTCTTAAAAATGGAGCAGCCAGATCTCTTTAGATGAAGTGCTTATTGGATTTCTTGGCATCAAAAGGAAATCAATAATTGCTTTTGAATTGTTGAATTAACTCTCTTCCTCTTGTGGTGGAATTTTTCCTTTAGCTTCAGATTTATTTTGTCAACTGAAACCACTTGATAGTTTAGGTTTTTAATCATCTAGTCAATAACTTAATTGTTGCTATATTTGCCTCTCAAGTAATCCATGAAAAAGTGGCAAATGGCATTGTATATGTTTGCATTAATCAATTAAACTGACTTGGCAAAACCAGTCATGGTTCATGATAATGTAAAACCTTCTATAATTCTGTGATTAACATGAAACATAAACTGAGTTATTTTCAATGAGGAATTTCACTATTATTCCAGGCTTACTGACAACAATTGAAAGGAAACACATCTCCCAATGAGCGATATTTTCAGTAAAATTATCATCACAATTCCCTACTAATTTTGTTTTTCTGCTTCCCTTTCAGTTGAATAGAACAACTTCTGTCTCATTATGGTCTTTTTCAATTAAAATGAACTCATGTGGCTTGGCAAATATTTGCATTGTTATAATATTAGATTAATAATACTCAACAACAGCAATTGAGTCCCATTGCCAACAGTTAATATGTCTAATCTTAATCAAGTTTAAAGGGAAAGCAATTGGAAAATTTTCTGTTATGTTCTTACATTGTATTTGTTATGAAACTTTGTGTACTTTTCTTACAATATAATATTGTTCCCATATTGCCTCTCGTCAAGAATACTAAAAATGTAGGAATTGATCTTATCCACATTTTTATTAGTCAAAAAGTGAGAATGACTAAATTTAATAAATCTTACCAACAAAATGTGGTAATTGGTTATTGATGGTGAAAATTCAGGTTCATGTAAGTTATTGTTGGAACAATGCTTATTGGTAAAGCTTAAGAGTCCATTGTGCAAGAAAAAAAATGTACACATTGCTTCAATAGCAGGCTCACACCAGCAGCCTGCCCAGCCCTGCGTCTCATTCACCTGTGGGACTTCTTAAGCCATGTCTAGGACGGCTCAATACAATGCTGCCTGCATGGAGTTGGCTTCATCCAATGCCAGTGCAGAAATCCTCCTCTGGAGGTGTGGTGGGGAGGGGCTTAGGGAGGAATAGGATAAAAGGAAAAAAATGAAAAAGAAATTAGTGCACCTATGTTGTATTGCTAAAAATACATGAATTTGTATTTTTGAAAAAAAAAACCCTCCCTTGTAAAATATCTACCTATGGAATCATGGTAACAGGCAGATCCTAATTTAGTAGTTTAGGGTGGGCTTGAGTCCACATTTCTGTCTCGCTGCTGGATGACATTGACATTTGAGAAACAAATACCTAGGTGATACTTTGGTCATTCCAAAAACTGAAATTTTAAAATTATCCCATGAAAAGACCAAAAAAGCACACAATTTAGGAGGGATAGAATGAAATAAGAATGCTTTGGTGATATCTATCTTATTTCTCACAAATCGTTTTATTTTCCTTGGGGCTGCTGTATTACTTAATGGGGTTTTATTAGTTGAAGCTGGAAGTAGTTTTGCTGATCTGTTTAAATAGAAGAAATCTGCTCCTAATGCCTTCATAATAACAAAGAGAAAGTACCTACCATCTGTCTTATATAATATTTGACCCTTTAGGATAGGAGCAATCATCCTGGAATAATTAGTTTATAGCTTTAGTTTTAATTTTTTAATGCCTTTGTATATGATTACTTTTCAACTTCCACAAGGAGTGATTCCTATGTGCTTAAGTTGAAACCAGCTCTGTCTTTTAAGGATATTTTTTTATATGCCCAAAGAGTATATTCTATAAAACATGAGGGTTATAAAAATAGAAGAATTTTATTTTCCATATATATCATTCACATATAAGCTATATGGCTATGAACATAGTAACAAAAGTACGTTATAAACACAGCCATATTGCATTTTGTGTGTTCGGGTTGACAACATGATATTTTCTGAATTTATTTTAAGAATAAAATTTAACATTTCTAACTTTGATTTGAAAACCACTCATAGGACACACTTTTCTCTTCCACTGAAAAACAAGAACAAAACAAAACAATAAGTGAGGATCAGCAGATGCCTCAGTTGGAGCTCACAGGGTAATACTTAAGGAAGTGAGGTAAGAAGAAATAAAAACTGTTAGTCCATGTTTATTTAAATTCTTCAAATTCTGTTAATCAGGAACAGGTTAGATTGATTTTGTGTGTTTAAATACATATTAAAATACTATTTAATTACTGAGGGGTTTTTGGCTCTATCATATTTTTTATGTCACATCCTTTTTTAATTCAGAAGAGTTTTGATCATGGAAACAATCTCTCATTGGGTATTTTATTAACAAAGATAAACACATTTAAATTTATTTCCTCTCCAATATGAAATGTAACAGTAATAACCAATTATTAAAGCCAATTTAAAAATATTGATTCTTCATTTTTTGGATATATAAACATCTAGACTGTTTCCCAAATATTATTTTTAAGCTTATTACAAGAAATATGTTTCAGTATTTTCATTATTCTAAAACTAGTTTTTAAAGCATGCACTTTGCTCCTTTCAGCTTGACTGTGATTCTCTATTTCCTTCATCTGTTCAGTTCTTATTTTATACTTTGCCATCCTATAAACTCTGAGTATACAAAGCCAAGATCTACAAAGCCTGTGCCTTACACTGATATTGTCAGAGAGTAGAGCTCTCCATGTGGTTATCTTACAGTTTGGTGACATCCCTCAATGAACAGTAGTAAGTGGAACTTCATCCATTACATTTAATGTAGTTTATTTAAGAATACACTACGTAATTTCATCCTAATGTTTCCACTTTCAGCAGCTTTTTGCAGGCCATTTAACAGTAAGATTTAATGTCTTCTGTTTAAGGCATCTTTATCTTCTTTATAGCTATGCATTTCCTCATTCAAAGCCAGCATTTTTCTATCTTTTCACTTTACCCATTTCTAGGACACATTACTTGCCACTCAGGACTTAAAGGAGATGTTTAATTTGGCTAGTGCAATACGAGAACTCGGTTGATTGCCAAATGCTCCAAGGCAGAAACATCACAGTGGAAGAATCTGTTAGGGGCAAGATGCTTGTTTCATGGCATCCAGAAAGCAGAGCAGAGGAGCAGCACCAGAAAGGAAGGGCCAAGGGACCAGGGGTCCCATTCCCTGGACCATGTACTTGTACCTCTGTGTAATTTGTTAAGAATAGGGCTACACAGCAGGAGGCGAGAGACAGGGAAATGAGCCTGCTTCATCTGTACTTACAGTCCTGATTGTTCTCACTGGCACCTGAGCTCTGCTCCTGTCACATCAGCTGGAAAACTGGATTATCATAGAAGTGTCAACCCTACTGTGAACTGTGCATGGGGGGTTTCTTATGGCATACACTTCTTATGACAATCTACTTCCCATTGATCTGAGGTGGAGCTGAGGCAGTGATGCTAGTGCTGGGGAGAGGTTTCAAATCCAGATTAACATTAGCAGAGAGCTTTGACTGCACAGAGACCATAATAAATCAATTGCTTGCAGGCTCATATCAAAACACTGTCAGTGAAAGGCAAGTGACAGTGATGCTGCATCTGGAGACTGGCTTTATAGTGGCAAAGGAGTTGACATACTTCAATTACATGACTGCATCCGATGGCAGAATTTAAGTCAGAATCTGACACTTATTATAGGCTGCACGTTCCTCTTTCCTGCACTGTGCACTGTCTCACACTCACTTTGCTAAGGTCAAAAGCTAACCCTCAATACAATGGGCAAAAATAGACATTACTGGAAAGCTTCTTTGAAAAGGGGCAGACACAATTATGAAACAGCAGTAGACTCTAAGACTGCCTACAGAAAGAATGCTGCACTTAGAAAACACCAAGAGTCTTACTAAAATTATGTTCATTACAACAGGTGATGCATTTTCTCCAAGCCCAATTTGTATAATATTTGTTGACCAGCTATCTCATGAATCTGTGAAAACTTCAAAACTGCTTTCCCCCATAGAGAACAAGTACCCTGTGGTATAAACAAGCCTTTAGAATTTTTCAAAAGAAAATAATATAAATATAAAAAGAAGCAAATATGAAAAGCCACCACTCTCCATCAAATGAGTCTATACTGAGAGCATCATTCTTAGTGCCTAATCACCTTTCTAAAGCTCAGGAGCTGGTGAAGAATTGGTATTGCCTGACAATAAGGACACTCATCATGAACATTTAGGAGAGGCTGCAGTTGAAAAGGTGGCACATACTCTTCTTTCATCCAGCATCATAACAAGATGAATTGATGAAACAAACAGCAGAAGATGTTGAGGAACAGCTATTAGAGAGAATTAATGTCCTCAGAGTTCCAAATCAAGATTAAACAGCCTAGTGACATTGACAGCAAGGCATCAATGATCTGTGTGTGATATAATTTTCAGGAGGATGTTCATGAGGACAAGTTATGTCCACTTTTGTTGCTAACCAGCACTACATTGGCAGAACTATTCAAATTTTTCAATGATTACATATTAGAAAATTGGGTTTGTCATTTTGTGTTAGTGTATGCAGATGTAGAGTGGCTTCTGTGACTGTACAGCTTTCTGGTTTCACTACTCAGGTCTAAGAGTAGTGAACTGTGAGTCTACTTTATGTGCCATCCATAGAGAAGGGGCAGCTATCCCAAAAACGTCACCTGAACTTAACAACACTTTGCAGGATGCAGTTAAAATAATCAACCACATTAAAGTACATGCCCTTAACTCACATCTGTCCATGCAACTGTGTCAGGAGGTGGACACAGAGCATAAGTCTGCTTGTACACATAAATGAGACAAGTTTGAAAAGTAGATCATTGACAAGAGTTTCTGAGTTACAAGAGCCATGCCAGAGATTTCTTTTTCAAAAAGCAGTCAACACTAGTGGCACATTTCAGTCTCCGATCAGGACTGTCACTTCAGGAAAAAATGGTAACTATGTTCAAGTTGATAGATAAAGTAGATACATTCAAACCTGAACTGGAATTAAGGGCGATGATGAGTGAGCAAAGGGAATTTTTGACATATTTTAAACATTACCAGAAATTTTGAGTCTGAGCCAGTGCCTTTTTCCTCCCAGCTCTTGCGTGATCATCTATCTCAACTTTCCAAAGAGTTTTAACATTACTTTTCAGCCACAAAATACTCCCAAAATGGGAAATAATAAATCCATGACCCAATTTTGAATAAATTAGATGAAGCAACTCTGTTTATGCTAGAAGATCAGTAGCTCAAGGTCACAAATCATAGCAGCCTTAAACATTTGTTAGAGATAACTTCAAATCTCCAGACATTCCAATGTATTAAAGTCAAGGCTGATTATCCTCAGACTGCCGCAAAAGCACTAAAAATCCTGTTTCCATTTCAACATCTATTCTTTGTGAAGAAGGGTTTTCTACAGTTACAGTAGCCAAAAAAGATTATGGAGTAGATTGCACATAAGCAATACATTTTGGGTGTCACTATCTCCCATTAGCCCTAGGTGGGGCCATCTAATTGCAAGAAAACAATCCCAGTGGTCTTACTAATTCTACACTATGACGAGTTGTATATTTTTTTCTTTATATATTATAATATGATAGAAATAAAATGCATAATAAATATCATGCACTTCAATTGTCCCCAAACCATCCACCTCTTCCAGGGGTCCATGGAAAAATTGTCCTCCATCAAACTAGTCTGCAATGCTAAAAGTGTTGAGGATTCCTGAGATGGAGTATCCAAGGTCATTTCCCAGTGACCACCCAAACACACCGGGAAGTGTGCTCCATCAATACCCTGAGTGGACACCAAATTCAACCAAAGTGAAACCGCACCCTAACCACTCTATCTCTTACAATTTTGATGCTTATTTTTAGTTTCAGTTTATGTACTCATGTAAAAGACCATGCTTTGGAATACAACCTCTTTGCGAAGAAATGTGATGAAGAGATAAATCTATTTGAAATAATGGAACATATTTTAATCTCTTCTGCCTGATTTCATCTTGGTGCCTATTGAATTCTGATCTACATGTGCATCCCTCAGGATTCTACAGGGCTTTTCATTTTCTGTTTTTTAACCAAAAATTCACAAGGCTTTACCTTTGTGATCCCATCATTTACTCTTCCAGTCATAATTTCTAATTTGTCACATAATTAATTTTCAACTTTAGAATTATACTTTTTCTGTATCATAAATATTTTTATGTCATTAAATATTAACTTTTGAAAATTAAAATGCCATTTATTTTTGTCAGATATATATCTTACTATATAGTGAAATTTTTTTTTGCTAACTTACAGATGTAATGTACTTTTGAAGGAAACAAAAGATGAAGAAAAGAATACAAATATAGGTGTTTCCAGGTGATTTGAAAAGAACATCAGAAAAATTCAAGAAGCGCCATTTATAACAATTCATGCACATTTGACGTATCTGCTACTACTTAGTAAGTCTGTGTTTAAATGTAAATTGATGTTCCAAGCAGGGTCCAAGAGCGTTAAATAGTTGAACCTGGCAACATTCCTCTCTGACAATGTGAAAAATGAAATGCTCCTTTTGTATTCACTTAACATTTCTCTCTATGTTTGCATGAAGTTTAAAGAAGGTATGTGGAAAACCAGTAGTAAAATACCAAAATCTTCATGACTAAACAAGCAGATTAATGATCAGAGGGAGCAACACATTTCAGAATCCTTTTATCCCATCTTTACTGTGTGCCTAAGTCTGTGAATCGTAGCAACTGCTGGAATTGATCCCAGCTGTAGAACTTTCATCACAAGCACATGCTTCCTGCATTAGCGAGGCAGATGGGGTTCATGTATGTTTTCTTCCCATGATTAACCCTTATCCTATCTAATGTAAAAGGGCTCTAATGTTCCCAGCATTTAAACTCCATTTCTATTACCAATTTTGATAGTATTATTCTTACACACACTGCACAATCCACAGTATTCACATTTCCTTCGACTTCTTTCATCAGTTTGTAGGACTTTTCTCATTCAGAAGTAGGGATAAAAGGATCAACTTCAACAAAGCTTTTGCTTTCCTTTCAAAAATCACATTTGTGAATGTGTGTGCATTTGTTGCTTTGCTTGGTAAACATCCAGTTAAGTAGACTCTTACAGATAAACTTATTTGTTAAATATTTTATAAAAATAAATATTATAAGAATAAAAAAGGAAGAATCTGGTAACCATTGAGACCAGCAAGCATCCTTGGCAGGCATATATATTTTTCATATGCACTTTGTTTACTACAGAACTCTAAGATATATGGCTACCAGATAGAACATTTTCATCACACTTAACAACTTTTGATTTTCTGAACTTTTAAGTAGGCTTTTGAATGCTTTAAAGATGGTAAAAACAAGTCTATTGTGGTACCATCAAGAATTTAAGCCTGGATGTTACCATTGTTGATACATTTTACTTGGTTATAAGTCTGTCTCATGATGTTTGTCAAACTAAACCTTGTCCATTTACAGTCAAAAGTTTTGTGTTTTTTCTTGTGGAATTATTGTTGCTGTTGCTTTTGTCATGATGTCTTTTGCATTGTATGTTGCCTTGTGGCTCAAATCGGAAAAAGATCCCAACAATTCAGGGTCTACCATCAATTTATAGTGAGATTTGATAAACAAAATATAAGATCCAATAACCCAACAGGAAAATATTTCTTTTCATTTTATTAACTGATAAAGAGTAGAATAAGTATACAATATGTATTTATGGATGATTTTACTTTTTCAGTTGAATATAACTTCTAAATTGTATCTATATAGTAGCCAGGAAGGGAGGCACACACCTCTAATCCCAGTACTTTGGTTGGGAATTTGGGGCAGAATTACAATTTGGAGACCAGGCTAGGCAATTGAGGAACTGAGAATCTACCTCAAAATTTTAAAAGGAGCATGGGTGAAAAAGTCCTGAGTTCAGTCCTCAGACCATACACACACACACACACACACACACACACACTCGCATTTACACAACAACAGAAACGGAAATACAACTTGAACAATTAATTAATTATACCTGAAAGTTCAAGTTTCAGAAATGGTAGCAACTATTTATTTATTTACTTATATCATTATTTGTATGCAGTATGAAGTGATCACATTCTTCATGGGGAGTGGGGACATGTACACAGCACATCATAATTCTGGTTTTTAATCTCCATCCAATCCCACTCTCCCAACATCTTTTGCGCCCATTCCCATATGCAAATGATTCATCTCCCTGTTTCCTATCATCTGCCTTTTTAAATCTTTATTTATGTTTTAGGCGTGTCATTGAAGAGAAATCATGCAATATTTAAGCTTGTATGTCTGGTTTATTTCACATAGTATTATTGTTGATTTTTTTTTTTGTTTTGGATTCTGGGGATTGAACTCGGAAGCTTGCGCTTGGGAGGCAGGCGGCAGAACCACTGAGCTAAATTCCTGGCCCTCATATAGTATTATGGTCTCAGCCCTGATTTGTCAAATGGTTGGCTGAGTGTTTTTTGTTTTCATTATTATTATTATTATTAGCTGCTGCTGCTATTGTTGTTATTCAAACCTAGGCCATCAGCTTGCCCTTAACTCAAGAAGGAGCCAGGGGTCCATGGAGTCATCCCAGCAGGTCCCTGTGAGACACTGGGTCAGCATGCAGTTCTGACAGACATCATTGCTATTATTTTATTCGTTCTGGACCGAGGACCTGGTTCACAGAAGACCCTAAGTTTTCCAGGTATACATAGAGCCGTTTCCCACTCATATATCCTTGAATACTGCTCTGGGTGAGGGGTTCATAATGGGTGTCCGTGGGGCCTGATGCAGCCCTCAGCCATGGAGAGAGTCGCCCTAAAGCTGAGCACTCAGAAGTCCTCTGAAGGGTCACCTGCAAAGAAGACTGCTGCAAACTGCTGCAAACTGCTGTAAACTGCCACGGGAAAGAGCGGGAGGGGTCAGCGTGAATGACAGTTCTCAGGTAGTTCTGTGCCAGCGCTATTTTCTTCAGGATTTAGGACAATTACAGTAGCACAGGGAAACTTCAAAAGAACAGTTCATCATGCATCTGGGCCTCTAGCTCCTTCCTTCCCATTGAAAACACTTTTGTGGAACAGCAACTTGGCCAAGGAGCTCGCTGAAAATGGAGGCTGTCTGGCCCAGCTCAGACCTAGGGCAGCAGCGTCTGTGTTTTAACCAGATCCACAGGTATACACATAGGAAAGTTTGAAGAGCACAATGCTTCCAATTAAATAGAAAAATAAAAGATTTTCTGCTTGAGGTATCAGTCAGATATAACACAGTGCAAGTATGTTATGTTTTCTCAAATGTGAATTTATGATCAAGTAAAATGCCCATTAGTATGGCCTTTGCCCCTAGCTGATATTTTCTTATGTAACAGTCACACGGGTTCATTAGCTTTTTGTCTGTATTGTTCAACATGGTTTCTTTCAGGTCTCCTTAATTAAACACATGCTCCTTACATGCAAATGCACCGGCTCTAGTGATAAAATGATGAAGTTAAGTGTGATCCCCGACTCTGAGTTTGCTAATGGAGAAATCGGAGAGAAACGTGAAGATCCGCAGCCAGGAGCATCTGGAACCAGAGAGCAAGGTGACAGGAACCCCAGGGTCCAGGGGATCACAGAGATTTCTGCAGGGCCCTGGAGGCTGCCTGAGGGCAGATTCTCATCCAGAAGATCAGTCCAGCTCCGCCCCATCTGAAAGGAAACTTTAGAACCCAGGATCCAACACGTGAGTAATAAACCAGAGCCAGAAAGACAAACCCAAATATGCGGCATCTAAAGAAGAGGAATAAAGACTAGAAGGAGACTATCCCTAGCCAAGAGGAAGGAAGACAGGATGCAGACTGTGAGGGAAGGGAATGGAGGTTGGATATGAGCAAAATACACGTTTTAAAACACACTCAAAATGCAGAGGTAGGGAAGGGGAAAGACAAGGGAACCACAGGGAGTGAAAATGACCAAAGCAGGTAAAAATCCCCCGCAATGAGACCCATAAGTCTTCACAACCACTTTAAAAACGGAGCCAAAAAACAGTGACAGGGATTAAGATCCACTTCAAAATTCAAGTGGTAAGAAATCATAATGTGAGGAGTTTGAGCTTCAATGAGGCATTCATCAGAGCCTATGGATCATCTGTAAGACAGGTGAGAAAGGAAGACACCAAGAAACACTGAAGTTATTTCAGCATGAGCTTCCCAAATGCAATATTTGGCTGGACACAAATTCTGTGACACACTCGTGGAACCCATTCAGTGAATTATTTTTCAACTTTCTTTTTTTTTTTTTTTTTTTTTTGCTTGTTTCCTGCCCTCTTTTTTCTCCACTTTCCTTCATTCCCTCTCTCTTTCCTCTGAATGCAGTGTATAAAAATGCTTACAGTCAAAAGGTACTAAAAAGTGGACCCTCAAGTTACGACCAGCCTGATATATGAACAACTTGGGTTAATTAGCTTTATGGAACATTCACCTGTCTCTTGTTATCTATAATGTGTACCCAGGTAAACATCCAGATCTCAGCTCTATTGACATACAACCAACTTGAATTACAACAAGCCCTTGGGAAACATTTGGGTTCCTAAGTCAAGGATCCACTGTATTTCTTAACTCATATGCTGCCAGAGAAACGGTGGTAAAGTTGTTTCCTCTTCATGTGAAAACATCTTCTTTATCCACCCTCCTGGCTTCTTCTTACCTCACTCCTAATGTCATAGGGTAAAAAGGCATTTCGTTTCCCAAACATGAGGTAAGTAATCCTGTACTTTACATTTTGGTCAAAAACAATAAGAAAATGCATATGCCAGTGAGGACATAGGAGGCATTTTATTTTCGGTCATAATGATTTTCTGTATTTCAAATATCTTTTTGTGTTTAAATTTTATTTTATGAATTAAACAGCTTGAAATCAGAATGACCACTAGCATTGTTATTACAAATCAGATGATTTGTTCTCTATACAATGTTCTCTTATGTGCCCTACATCTAGTTTTTTATTTGTTTCAACCATTCTTAAAATTCAGAGTTTAGGAAAAAACTCATTAAAATGCATTCATTCCAAACATTTACTAATTTGTAATGATGAGAATATGAGTGTTAAGGAGTCCAGTGTAGAATTAAACCACGGGTTAGATATTATTTCAGTTAAGAACTGTCCTGTTTCCTGTTGATCTCATTAATCTTTGAAGAAAACCATGGCAGTTACCTGGAGACCTCAGCTGAAGGACAGCACTTGGTCTCTTAAGACTTTATAATTTGCACCAATGTTGTCTGCTTTCGACTATTAATTTCCACTGCATCCTACCTTTCCCGGCCTTGTCTGGAACTCCATGTGTATCTAATGCTTATTTGAGTTCCATTAGCCATATTTAATTTTCTTCGGTTTCCCTGGGAACAGTAAGAAGCCTGAGCCCTCAAATTTGCAGTGTATGAAGTGAGACATGAACTCAGAAGAGAGACAATTCAAATCAATTTTGTCATTCAGAAAGTAGAAATAAGGGACTTAAAAGATCCCCCGTATGCCCGAATTGTTTTAAAAGATAAGTATAATTACTATTATAGTATATTATTTTTGGAAATGTGAAATTCTAATTTCTGTACATAGTCTAAATTGTAACGTAATGTTTATATAATGCTTATCTGCCTGTCATTCAAAATATTCTTTTTATATCTAACAGCAATCCACCTTGAATAGTATTTAAGGTCATATATTATTTGTTGTGTGTAAATATTAAGAAAAAATGTATCCAATCATACAATGTTTTAACTCTTAAAAAGCTACCCACCTTATTTTGATTTCTAGCTTCAAAATTAAATAATCATGAGTCCTTTTATATAAATTCAAAGTGGAATATGCCATTTGCTATTTTCTCATGAATATTTTAGTTTCCCTAATCAGTATTTTCATATATACTCTTTAAAAATAATAAAAATAAAGACATTCCATACACTGTAGGTTGAATGTACAATCAATTTTTAGGAATGAATAATACAACTGCTATTCTATTCATACACTCCAGGTACTCAGAAATTCTCCACTGTACAAAAGGGGACACTGAGGCCTATACCATTCAAGTGAGGGCAAAGGATGCAGAACATCCTAGATTCATTCTTTCCTTATCCACTCTGCCCCCAGAATCCACTCTCAAAAAAACCCAGAGAAATCTCTGTCTAAACAGAGAACAAGAATAATTTCCCTTTTTCTATAACTGTTATTATTTGTTTTTCAAAGCTGTAGTATTCTAATGGCTCACATAAAACTTTTATGATATAATCACCTTATATTTCTAATCACTTTCCCAAGTCGACTGGGAATGCAGGTGTTTTTGTCAATTTCAAATGGAACACATTTTAATTTTTCCTAATGTTTTCCTATACTGTTTTCAATTAATTCTGCTACAGGGAAAAATGTCCAATTTCTAAAAGCCCTTTCACACATCACTTTAATATGCTTAAATGTAATAAGTGTTCTATATAATAAAACTGTCTGATAAATAAACTACTATTTCTTCATAATCATCGACAGGAGTGTCTACTAGAATGAATTTCAGCACTAATAGTTTAACAGTATTGTTTATGAAGTTACAATGTGATTGTCAATAAAATCTGCATGCAATTAATAAAAGGCTGAGTGACAGAAAGCAAAATTGTTTGCTCCGTGCCTCTTACACATGAAGCCATCCAGCTACAATAATTTCACTCCTTCGGGGTATTTCAAATTTCCATCTTTTAAAAAATTTCTTATGCATCTAAACATTTATTGCCAGGGTTGGGTTCACACAGAAGGAAAGATTCATTCATGTATTCATTCATTCTATCATTCTACATGACTTTATTTCATATCTCCCTAATCATTCCAAAATATATTTATTTAACCTTAATCTTAAGCAGGACACTATGCCAACCTCAGAAAAGGATGAAGTGGATAAATAAGATCAGAAGTAGCACGGTCTGATCTTTTCCATATTTCACCTTTACATTCCAGCCTTTAAAACTGCTGATTTGTTCAGATGCAACTTGCTAGTCTTAGTCATTTCAATATAGTGTAGTCTCATATGAAAAAAGAATTATCTCCCTGAGTGTCTGACCTCACTATCAAGAGGAGATAAAATCAGCAAGGAAAATCAGATCAATGTATGCAGCTTGGATGTGATGTTTGCAGAAGATTTTGAAATATAAATGCGTGATACAAAAAGATACATGACAAGAACATCTGCATGGGCTTCAGGACTCTGGGATGCCTTAGATCTCATTTAGATCCAGACTATCTGGACTGCCTGATGACATCGCTCTGCTCTCTCATGCTGAATTCTCCCACAGTTTAAGAGCAAGTAATAGCCTCCTAAAAGCCATAAATATACCTATTCCCCTGAATATCAATTACATGAATGCACCAATCTTTGTGGTCTCTCGCTGCCTATGAAACAGAACCTTGAAATGTCTCCAAAACCGAGGTCACCTTCATGCCAGCATCCGAGGTCACCGCGATGCTTACGCGCCTAGAGGCCAGGCCTCTAACTTCGCGAGCTCCAAGAAAACACAAGAATGTGACGGTCATTTTGCACTGGACAGATAGAATGGAAAATGTAAGTGTGTCCCAGAATCTAAATATTGAAACCTCTAACCCCATCAGCAAAAGAAGAGCTGAGCCATATATTTTGCTTTTGGGGGCATAGATTTTTATCCTGTAAAACGCACATTTCACTTACATTTACTTTTTAAATAAAATTTGATCCTATTTTGTTTAAAAAAGAAAAGAACAGGAATATGCTATATAATATATATCCACATACATAGTCATATATATATATGACTATGTATGTGGATATATATTTAGATACATTCAAATATAGGATATCGTATATTCATGTAATGAATATCCAACATATATGTGCTTGCTGAAAATTGAATAATCCTAACTGAAGTTACTCACCAGACATCTGCTTTCATTTACACATTAAATACACACAGATGTATGTACACACAGAACTTGACTGATTTTTTTTTTTTAATGCTTGCTTTCTCTTTAACTCTCTACATTTAACACAATGTCTTCTCTGTGTGATTACTGAAAGGGCCAATGGCCTAAGACCGTTGCTGGGAAGATTCTTCAAATATCATGTGCTTGACACATACGATCTATACCTGAAATAGACTATGAAATATTATTGTAGAATTCGAACTATTTTTTCAATGTATTGACTTTATGTGTACAAAAATAAGAATCAGAGTCTATTAAATGACCCAGGACTAGGGGATTCTATGTAACTATGTGGCCCCATGGAGCAAGTTCTTGCTGTTACCCTGTGGGGAACTAAGAGGAAGATACAGTGCCTGGAACGAAAACAGGAACTCAGGGGATTAAGTGAATAAAAACAATGTAATTTTTCCTTCTTAAATTTAGTGAAATCAGTAAGTTCACATTGCTTAAAATTATTGAAAATGCAATAGGGTATTAGATTTTTGTGTTTCCTTAAAAATATGTTGCATTCGATTTAAAGAGCTTTGGTTTTATTTCAACTCTGGTCAGAAACTGTGCTACCTGGGAAAATATATGTGTGTCTCTTCATTTCTTCACTTGTCCAATAAATATATGAAAGTAGCACTATTTATATATAATTCTGAGGAAATGATAAACTCATAAGCATTTGCAATAACCAATTTAACACAGCACAGGGCAAGGGATGTCTCACATTTTCAGAAACACTGAGGAATAATTTCACCCTGTTGCTTGCCAGATGGCTTCCGATAGACCAGCCCTTTGTGAGGAGAACTTGCCTCCAGACCAGAGCCTCCCAGTTTCTCTGTAAATGAGGCTGTATGTAGTTGATTTGTTTAATAAAATGTGTAGACTGATGTTTAACTTACTTGATTAGTGATTCTTATAGTATCTATCTCAGATATTAATAGATAATATGAAAAACTAAGTCGAAACTCTCATTGTCAAACAATGACTGTCCTAATGGAATGATACACTGATTAATTTTAAGATAAGAGGGCCAGGGATTTAGCTCGGTGGTTCTGCCACCTGCCTTGCAAGTGGAAGGACCCAAGTTCCATCCCCCATACCAAAAAAAAAAAAAAGTAAGATTAAGAAAGTAAATTGTGAGGGATTCATGAGCAAGGAAAATGATGCTTTTACTCAAACTTTTCTAAAAGACATAAAATTGGAAGGATCTAAAGTCAAACTTTCAGTTCACAGTAAGACTCGCCTGAGTCCTAAATACATAGCCCTCAATACATAGTCCTAGATACCTATTTTACATTAATTTTCAAAATAGTATATAAAAATAATGCATCTCAACAAATGCTGATTATATGTATGACTTTTAAAAACAAAATATACTATTAAATTGAGAAAAACTCCTTTACAAAAACTGTAGACAAATAATTTAAAATGACTCAGGCAGAGTCCAGATATTCCTACCATATTCCTAAAAGCTAAGATTTCTTTGATCTTGGGTAAGGCTATCTCTTTGCTCATAGCTTAACTCTGTGTCCTGAATTTAGAGGGCTCATTTTTCTCCTTGATACTTAACTGCTTCTATAATTTTATGAAGAATTTTAATGTCCCTTACTATTTCATTTTACCTGATACCTGGCTATTTATTGGTGTTGCATCCAGAAAATACTAGATATATAAGCAATAATCTGTTAAACACACTTGTAAGATTTGTGACAACAATATGTAGCGATACACCACTACTACAGAGCAGTTAATTTGGTATGAACTGGATGTATTTAAAGACTAGTACAAATTAAGTAAAACACATAACATCGCTTTTTGCATACTAATTACATTTCTTACCAGATGAGTTAGTCTTGAGGCAAGAGCCACAATAGATCAAGAAGAAGAATATATCTTGGAACCAGTTAACTGATATCCTGTATGACAACAAAATTTGGCATGGTCATTCACTGCTGAACAGCCCAAGTGGTGAGTAACTTTAGCTTTCTTCTTGTTGGAAAACAGAAGCTCAATAGAATTAGATTTTCCCAGTGTAATACTGTTTTTCATTAATGCACAAATTTTGCATTAAGTGATTTAAAATATGTATACTTCTTCTCGATTCTGTGTTCAAATTTAGTTATATTTACATGAACAAATTTTAAATACCACAAACTTTAAATATGAAAATGGCAAACTTACCATTTCCCTTGGATCATTTTGCCAAATGAGTTTTTTAAAAAAGACTAGAATATACAAATTAGTCAGCAACAGTGGAGTCAATTGAAAATAAAGTATTGCTGTATTTTCTTTATTCACAAAAGGAGATTCAGTCTAGAAGTGAATGAAATATTTTGTGAAAATAAAAATGTTTGTTAAAACTACAAATGTTCTTTGACTTTATGTTATGTGACAGTCAGAGGTCTATGACCATCCAGTTGTGCAAATGTAAGCTTATGCTGGATTTTTGAAAGGCAATATTTTTCTCATGGCAGATTAATTTATTTGCTTAGGTTTTCTATTCCTATTACTTATCATTATGAATACCTTCCCAAATAAAATGTTATTAAACAAATTGAATGGCTGCTCTACATATTTTATTAAAGGCCTGAGGTATTACGTACCTTAATAAGAACAAAAAGGAAGTCATTGCAAATCATCACTTATTTGGTCTAGGTATTTATTTAATTGTGACAAGTGAAATAACATTAAATAAATGATATTCTGTCTTCAGGCTAAACTCATTCCCATTAAGTGTAGACATTTTGTAAGTGTTTAATATTTGTTGCTGTATTAAAAACAACTCCTCTAATACCAGGAAGTCTCTGAAAAATGGCCCTAGTGGAACAAAAACAGTTGTTAGGAACATGTTGTCTTTCGCCTTTGGCAAGATTCTTCTTGTGTTCACTTCAACTGTAGCAATCCTTCCCTTTATCTGCGCTCCTGCTGATGTCATCTGTCCCTCAGAAAGGTTGGAAACTATGCATGAAGTTCTTTTCAGCATACCAGCCATTTTATTTTTTATGATAAACAAAGTAAAAGAACATTAAGTTTAAAAACTTGCATGTAATGTCCTGAATAAAACGATATTTTTAACGTGGTACTTTTTTGAGTAATTCTGCTCTTGATTGTTAAGTGTTTCTTACACTCTGTGTGAGATCATTCACGATATTTATTTTGACTGTTTACAACTATCAAAATAATGTACCTAATGCATTTTATAATTATTTTAACTGAGATAATTTTTATGGAAGAATTTTATGAAGAAGAAATGTCACATGCAAATACATAAGCATGTATATATTTTCTTTGTTCTTTTTACAAAAACATGGCCCTTTTTTTCAGCATTTTTCATGCATCATGATAAGAACTGTTTGTTCATTTTTTTTTCTTTCTCTAAATGGGTAGAAAATATCAACCTTATTTGTTCAAATCTTTTAACTATTTCACTTTCAGTCATGTACCACAAGCCAATAATCTCAGTGTTCTGGGAAGCTGATGCAGGAGGGTCACAAATTGAACACTGCCTTTGCAACATAGCAACTTAATCAGACACAGTATCAAAATTAGTAATTAGAAAAAAAAATAGAGAGCTGGAGATGCACTCAGTGTGAATGGCCTGTGTTCAGTTCCAAGAACTAAAAAATAATCATAGAGTTCTTTTAGGGTTTCAGGAACCTTGCATCTTTCAGTCTTACTTTGGAAGGAGATTAACATTTTGAAACTAGAAAGCCCACTGTCATAGTCACAGGGAAACCAGCTCCTGGTTCTCTGTTCAATGCTAACTGGATACTGTTAGCCCCATGGGGAAAACACCTTCAAAATGCAATGTTAACATAGGCCATCAAAGACAGAATTTTTTTTTTTTTTTTGGTACCGGGGGATCGCTTGTGCAGCAGGCAACAAAACCACTGAGCTAAATCCCCAGCCCCAAAGACAGAATATTTACAACTTCTTAGCACGATATGTTTTGCAAAGATTGCCTAGGAGAAGTATAAAAGATTCTTGAAATAGGTCCTGGCAGATCAATGGCCTTGGTGACAAGAATATTTTTGTGAAAATCCAGTACTTCCAGAGTAAGACAAATATATTCTAGATTCTCAATTTGTTGTGAAACTAGAAGTACATTTTAAAGTACAAGTGTAGGGACAAAATGCAAAAAATTCTCCGGGAAGCCATTTTTTTCCGTCAGCATCTTGCATTTTTGCGCATCTTACAGAGAACAGAAAATGATTATATTCCTTCAGATAATCTTTTTCAGGATGTATCTATAGCAAACAGCCTTGGAAGACAAAGAGAATCTCACCTTATGAAGCAGAGGACAGATTTTTTTAAATTGACTCATCGAATAAAAATAATGTCTCCTTCTGAGATATAACATACGTGGTATTCTTAGGTAGGTGTTTTCTTTATCACAAAATCTTCTAGATTATCACGTTTCCCTAATTTGCCCATCTATTGTCATTTCCAGATAGCCAAGGTAAGAAAGATTGGAAACCAAGGACGGATGTCATGCATAAGCTTTTATTACAGGGTTGGCTGATACTTAGGTGGATGGCCACACATCCTGAAGATGCTGGGGAATGTAGTCTTAGTCTAAAAAAATACTTGGTTAAATAGGATAATAAAAAGGGAGAAAGCATATATATATGTAACAGCCCGGAAGCAAAAAACAATTGAAACTTAATATGCTAGACTTTGTGTTTGAGAAACAGCAGACAGGGAGGCAAGCATGCTAACATTGTTAATAAATAGGAAGGCATAAGCCCTGAACATTTAAGAAACTATTCTGGATAAGGTATGAACATTGGTCACCTATATATGACTATAAAAATACTGAAAGATAGCAAGCATTGCCAAGGATATGGACAGAAGAGAATCCTTGTGGACTCTGCAGAAAGGCAACCAAACACGGTAGAAAAGAAAATGGAGGTTCCTTTGAAAACCTAAAGTAGAACCACCTTATGATACAGCTCTCTCATTTTGGATCCCACTTACCCAACTGAAATGAGAATGTCAAAGAGATAGCTGCATTTTCATGTTTATTTAAGATTATTTATGATCTCCAACTTGTGGAGTCAACTTAATTTTCCAAGGATGGATGAATGGATAAAGAAAATGTAGTATCCATATACAATGAGATACTATACAGTCTTGAAAAGAAAAGGAAATTTTGTCACTTGCAACAACACAGATGAACATGAAAAATATGCTAACTGAAAAAAAGTCAGGCATAGGAAAACAAATTTTACCTGATCTCATTATATATGGATTCCAAAATTGCTTGCATCACAAATTAGAGAGTAGAACCCTAGCTACCAGAAGGAGAGGTAAGGGGCCAGGAATGGGAAGGTACTGCTCAAAGGGTAAGAAATTTCAGTGGAAAGGAATGAGAGTTTTTAGATTGTTTGCACAGCATGGTAATCACGGTAATAATGTAATTTGTATTTCAGTATTTCTAAAAGAACAGATTTTAAGTGTTTGTATTTACAAGTAAACAATAAATGTGTAAGGTAATAGCCACATTAATTGGATGATATAATCACTCCATGTAATACATATCAAAACATCACACTGTGCTCCATAAATATGTATATGTGATTTTTGTCAATTAAAATAAAGAAATGAATTATAAAGTTGACATCTACAAATTATTAAAGATAAAACAGATCAGCATTATTTCATAATGGTAGGAGAAAGGAGGGTGGGGTGAAGGTAACAGGTAAGGACGAATGAAGGCGGTGAGGAGCAGGAAGAAGCCCTTGGATCAGCGTGGAGCTGAATGATTGAATACTTTTCCACCTGAATCCACCCAAGATGAGGCAATTTTTATTCCAAAAAGTTCTTCTGCTCAGTGTCTTCAGACCCCCATGACCTTGGTGAGCAAATCCAGGCTTCTTTGCCCAACCCTTAAAAGTGCCGCTGGTTATTCACTAGCCATCTTTGCTGTCGTTGTCAGTGGTCTTTGCTTATTCCCTCCGTCGTTTTCCAGTACGTCATGCCAGTCTGTGTTTCTGTGATTCAGAATCTCTTCAGGGTTCTCCTTCTCGCTCTTCTGATCCACAAGCAAATCCTGCAGACCCCAGGATTGAATCCTCTGCTCTGAATCCTCCGCACGCACCCACCCCTCGCTGTGTCACCTCCCTCCGGCCCATGACCCTGTCACCTGTGCTCCTTCCACCTGCAGCCCTGCACAGTGGGGTGAGGATCGCTCTGGGAGCCGAAGCTCGCACGCTGCCCCTCTGCCCACTGCACTCCACAGCTTCGCGGCGCATCCCAGAAAGTGCCAGTCGCTCATGTGCTCTTCCGAGCTCCTCTCTGGAGTCTTCGTCCCTCAGTCCTCGTGTTCCACCTCAACCGGCCTCTGCATCGCTGCCACCCAACCACGCTTCAACTCCAGAGCTCCCTCACTGCTGGTCTCCCTGCCTGCTGCTCTTCTCCTAGCGCAATGTGCAGCCTGCTTCTTCTTCTCCTGCCAAGAGGCTGGTCACACATTACCTCAGGAGGGATCATTTTAGGTGCAGCTGCACCTATGTCTCATCATGGTGAATCTTCCTTAATGCTGCTTCTGTTTCGCAAGCACTACCTTGCACATAGTTTGATTTTTATGATTAATGCCCCTTGTCTGTACTTCAACTTATGCTCTAGGAAAATGACATTTTCTTTGTTTATTTTTGTTATTCTAAAAGCAGTTTCCCCAATTCGAAGAATATGGAATTCCTGGATCTCCTATGCCATCACAGAACATTTGCTGAGTGAACTGGTGTGATTTTTGCGCGCTGTTGATTGTCCTGAAATACCCATCTTTCAATTTGAGAGCTTGTGCGTTCCTCGTAGAATCCAGCACAAATAGCGTCTCTTCCATTAGACCTCTTTACCTCCCTCAGTTCTAATTAAATGTTCTCTCTGAAAGATGGCGAAGTATTTTAAATTCTAATTTAGAATCTTTCACAGTGTACCATGCTTTCAAGTTGCCAAGTACATAGCTGTTCCCCCGTAGAATGTAAACTACTTTTAGTTATGGTCCTAATGAGAGCAGCAGTATACCACAGGCCCCGGGGGTCCCCGCTGTATACATTTGCCAGATAAAATAAAGGATGCCCTGTTACATTTAAATTTCAGATAGACAACAAATGCAGTATTTGGAACATATTTACGCTAAAATATTTATGCTTCTGAAATTCAATGTAAATTCTAAGCTATCTCTGGGTTTTATTTCCAACTTCGCTTATGGCATAAAGGTATACATAATGTCTTCCAGAAATGAAAATAAACAAGCCCTCAGTCCCTGGCTCTCCACTTTCATTCACATCAAAAATCTCCAACTATCATGGCCCCTACTGCATTTATCTAGGCAAACTCAGAAGAATGTAGTTGATAAAAACTGTCATAAACTCTTAATTATACTGCTCTGTGCCTCTTCGTCTTCCCTACCATGCCTTCTCACTGAAACAAATCTGCGTCTTTCCCTGCTGCAGATCTCTTGGAGAGTGCAGCAGTGACATTTACGCAAGAGCTGTGGCATTAATGGCTCACAACTTAAAACTT
Organism: Heterocephalus glaber; assembly: GCF_000247695.1. The sequence goes on from NW_004624793.1 coordinate 6,612,549, forward strand.
AGTTTTTATTATGGAACAAGATTTACAAAATTGGTGAAAAGATACTACTGAGAATTTCCAGATACTCTTTCTAGGTATAATTCCCCCACTATTATCCTCTTACAGATCTATGATACATTTACCAAAAGTAAGAAATTCAAATTGATTTAATACTCTTAACTGATTGCTTGGCTTTGTGCAGATTTCTGCAGGTTTTTCACGCTATCTCTTTCTTCAGGGTCCGATGTTATGTTCAGTAACTGCGCCCCTTTTCATGGACATTGCCTGGAATAGCATCTTAGCTTTCCCTTGTTTTTCTGTGATCTGAAAACTGTGCAGTTTATTCTGTTCTTAGGTAGTTTGTAGAATGTGTTTCTATTTTTTCTTTACACTTTTCTCTGAGAAGCCGGAGAATTATAATTACTAAGATGAGACTTTCTTTGAGAAGAATTCTGCAGGGTTTAAATGTACTGCTCTTCACGCTTTCTCAGGGTGCCTAATGTCAACTTGTCCCACTAATTTTAGGTTCATGAGTAGGTAATGTTTGCCAGGTTCCTCTACTATAAAAGTATAGTTGTTCCCTATTCATACTAATAACTCCCTATTATTCCATAAATTACTAGTTCATGAGCTGCTTTGTGGATAGATATAACTTTCCTCCAAACAAGACCAGGTTGTCAATAGTGTATTTATTTCCATACTATTACACAGTTCAAAAGCTCCTGTAGACTAAAGAAGCAAGGATAGCTTTAGCATCAGTTAGATTATTTTAATATAGAAGCCAAAATTTTGAAGGGAGAGATACAGGGGTACCACTGGCCTCCTAAGAATGAGGGCAGAACATTTAAAATTAAGTCATATTCAAGCTGACTGTGCATGACTACATACTGTTACTAGATAAGAAGACATAAATGATAATTTGAAGCAAATGAATTAAATAAAAAGAATTAATGTGAGTTTTATTACATGATTTGCTGGAGCCCAGGTTCAAATCTACTGTTACTGTTTTAAGATGGGATTTCTGGGAGCACATGACAGAAAAACCAATCAGAAGTGTTCTGTAAAAATCAAGCAAACAAACAAGCAAACAAACAAACAAAAAACTGTTAAAGGAGATTGGAAAATGGAGCAGAAAAGGAAGGAGGTGATGCAAGTTTATCCAGGGAAACATCCCGGAAATGACGAATGCTGATTCTCTCAAAAGTTTGGGGAAGTACAAGGCAGGAGTTGTACTGCACATGTAGAAAAGAAGCTAAACCACCACAGGCAGAAAGGGTGTGCCTCCCTCCTGCCCAGGTTCCTTGGCTCCACCTCAGGATCTCTGGCTTTGGAATGCCACAATCTGCAAGGCGGAGGACCAGGGAGACAGAGGACAGGGAGCCCTCCTGACATCCGCTCACTTGGTGTCAGTGGCCACTTGCATTTCTCAAATCCAAAAATGTTTCCAGAGGCTGCCACAGATGCCCTTGGGGGCTCCCTTGGGGTACTGGGGCCTAGGGAGAAACTGGCCAACTGACACCTGGTTACAATGTTAGGTGAAGACAAAGTTGGACTGGGATTAGCCACAGGCACGTCCACGGGTGGCACTGCATTCCATGTTTTCACTGGCAAGGAGGAATGAATTTCTCTGGTTGTCAGGATGAAACCTTAGGGTATTTTTGTTTGGAATTTTTGTCTTCATGTTTAAGAGACACAAGAAGAATGAAAGTATAACCCAATCATGCCACCTGGCAATCAATTCTTTGCAAGGGATTCTGCCTTGGGTTGAGAATTGTCTAAGCTCCTTCATCAAGACTGTAAGGCATTTTGTGACTTAACTGTCGCCTTACCTCTTGATTCCTCTGAAATGTGTTCCTTGAGCCCATCCCTGCTAATTCCCCTGTCTCATTTCCCCTTGCTCACGTGGCTCACTTTGTGTTTCCTTCAGTTTTCTGCTGAAGTATAATTTACCAACCCGATTCACGCCTCCCCTACCCACACCCAGACTGCACGTATGCTACTGGACCATACAGGATTCCTGTCCTCACTATCTTACGTACACATTTCTGTGGCTTTCTCCTTGATTCTGCATCCCTTCCACACCCTTGGTACCTATTCCAGGACTCATTGCCATCATCAGGACTGCAAGTCATTGTCTTGAGAGCTCCCAGTCGTTTCTGTTTTTTGGGCCATTCACAGGGAAACCATACAGGGACTCAACCTCAGGAGGTCTGGCTCTCTCTGGCTGTCCTGACTTGGTTAAAGTGTAACACTGGGGGATGCAGGGTCTTAACGTCCAAGTAGCCACCTAAAGGAACTGAGTCATCTGACTCTTGAAACTCGCTTTGAGATAAACTTCAAACAATGTGAAAGAAGAGACAAAATCCTTCAGAAAAAAAAAACTGCTCCTTTCTTCCATCTCATGGTCCAGTTTGAGGCAACATTTCTTCTCCTCTTTCAACCGGATATGTCTGCAATGGACCTACATGGGTCCTGTGATCACACTCAGGTGGTTCCAGCTCACAGTCAGCCCGCATGGCACAGCCTTGTCTTCCTTCGCCTGGCTTCCTCTTCCTTCACCCTTGTTGATCACAAAATAACACATCTGCCTTAGACATCTCAAGGTGAAAATAAAGGCAATACCATCTGATTTCTCTTACATGAGAAACCCAAAATATAAACAAAGAACAAAATGAAAAATAATAACAAGTAGGGAGTTAGATCTTTCTCAAATACTAAGAGGATCAAGAGCTGAAGGGAGAAGGAGGAGGAAGGAAGGGGGTTGGAAAAAGGAATTAACATGTGTGATGTACACGTATCAACTCCTTGAAGAGGAATGTAGTCATTATGTCACACAATCATGTACTAATAAAAATAAGTTCATGCACCAATGGCCATTAGCAACTCCGTTTGCTTGGAGAAAAGTGGGACAATAGAATTTTGAAAGTGAGTTTATGATTTAGGTAAAAAGTCACCATCAGTCACTATACTCACATGGCCCTTGTTCTGAGCTTCAGGCTTTATTCATAGCAAAGAAATTATCTGAGAATCACTTGACTCCACATTGCCTTACAAAATGTAGGCATTCAGAAAATGACTGCTGAATAAACGTTGTATCATTTTACTTCAAAATAGCACCAGTTACCACCACTAACCTGGTAAAGTGGTGAAAACCTAAACCACTGACAAAATATAGAAGCTCCTGAGACTGTGGAGCCATGGGAATTCTCAGGCACTGCCCTTGGCAATGGGAAGTGGCTCAGCCACTTTGGAAGCACTCCAGTGAGCTCTTCCTTAATGAAACATGCCCTGATTATATGATCCAGCACTTCGGTCCTTGATATTTATCCAACTTGCTCCCATCTTATGCCTACCCAGAAAGCTGTACCTGGCTAATTTGATACTGGGAGAAGCTGTCCATGTATAGGGGCATCAAATGCATGGGATGCTATTAGGTTCTGCACAAATTTCTCTGTGAACCTGAAAGAATCAGCAAAAATAGTATTCATTAAATATCTTCCCTAAAATCTATTCTTCCCAGGAAGTTTAAGAATATTTTAACTTCCTCCATCCACTACTACAGAGCATAATGTTTATCACACTGATGATGAATGGCTGCGTTAGTGATTTCATGGAGACATGAACACTACCTGTTCCAAAGTCCTACATGAAGTATTCACCTCAATTTGATTCTGTACAACTGTAATTTTAGAAATCAGTCTTTATCTTTGCCATGCCTATATCCTCATTCTTGCCATATTCCATTCACACGTACTACATCATAACCCTTTAATTAAACAAGTAAAGGTGGAAATTTTTAAAGCAGCTGCATTTCACCATATTTTTAAAGATCCTATTTCATATTGTTTGAATTTGACAAGAAGAGGAAAAAAACTGAAGGTAGGCAGGCTACGAAAGCAGGCATTTCTGATCCTATGAAACTTGAATTGTTTTGTGGAGGGGATATGTTTGTGTGTTTAATAAAATGTCAATCTTTGGCTGTGAGAATTCTGGTATAGAGAGAAAAGGAATGATTTGAGCTCCTGGCTGTTTGCATAGGGGACCAAGGGAGGGATCAAGGAGAGAGCAGGGTCTCAAAGCTCAATGGAAGAGTGAGCCAGTGAGAACAGACTGGCATTTTGGTGGCTGGCACAGAAAAAGCCAGGTTGAAGAGGCTCAGCTCAGGGCACATGAAGAAATAGGGGCCACTCTGTGAGTGCTTGTAATTCTGATATGGAAGTACAGAGGAAGAGAAGGAAGAAAAGGAAGATATGATTCAGGAAGTCAACAAAATATTTTGAGTTTTCTTGCCTGTCACCATTTATGTTTGTTAACACATTAACAGTTTCTGTCAGGTATGCTCCATAAATTTTACATCATGC
>NW_004624793.1:6616988-6665151 GCF_000247695.1 Heterocephalus glaber
CCCCCCCCCCGCCCCTGGGAAACACCAGCTTTTTTTCTTTTAAGTGAACTTTGCATGAACAATCAGTGTAGGCCGGAGGACGTTAGGACAGTCTCTGCTGGTGTGGCCACTGCTCATAGCTGGCATCATATTGGATTAGGCCCTGTCCAGCTTTTCCATGGTGTAAATAACAACACAGAACACTGTGGTTTTTTTAAAATCAGAAAATGCTTCATTTCTTCTCAATAGAAGTGAAGTGCCTTAACTACCCAAAAAAAAATTTTATTTAGGCCATGGAGACCAATCATTTAGAAGATTTCAGGCAACTAAGCAGACTTATTTCAGACAGATATAGGTCAAAGTAAGATAGATTAGTTGAGAAAATTAGCTCATTAAATTCAAGGAGTGCTGAACTGCTAAAATCTAGGAAGGAAAGTATCCACTCATACCTCAAGCAAAACAAAAGATAGAAATGGAAAAGTTGCTAGCTCTCTTTTTCTTCATTTCTCCTGTTAGCTCTATTATCCTTTCCTAGAGTAGACTAACTTCCTCTGCTTGGTGATAAAAGTTCACCAACGACAACTCTAAGATGCTCGGTGTGAGACTTTGACTGTTCCAAAAAATAAATGCTCTTTGTAAATCCATCTAAAGTGTTCAGAAGGGCCAAGAATTTAGCTTGGTGGTTCCACCACATGCCTTGAAAGCACAAAGACCTGAGTTCAATCCCTGGTACCAAAAAAGAAAAAAGAAACTGTCCAGAAGACATATTTTTTACTATACACACTCTGATGGATTAATCATTTGTGGCCAGACGACTGGGGTCAATTTAGGGCAACTGGCACCTTTAATTGGTGCAAGGGGAGAAGTGGTTTCCAAGAAGGGAGTGGGTGTGGAGCCGAGATGAGTTTCAGAAGCTCAGTACATTGATTCCGAGTCCTCATAGCCCTGGCTGTCACCCCAAGGAAAGCTATGGTATCTCGAGCTATTCGGTATCTCACCTCCTGATTTTGTCTTTGTGTGTTAGTTCCAAATGGTTGGAAACTAGTCTATGGTGAGACTCTTAAAATGCAATACCTCAGAGTAGACAGAGATGAAGTTAGACATTACACTTCTTCATAATTTTACAGAACACAAAACAAGTTTGCAAAATTCCTTATTTCTTCAGAGTGTTTTCAAGCTCTGTATTTAGAACCATTAATATCAGTTTTGGAAACCGTAGGATGGCAGCCATCTTTGGAGTATCACCAAAGTCATTTGAAATTCAAAATATTACACAACCAGAGAGAATAGCTTCTCAAGAAGGGTTCTAAATTCTCATCATCTAGAAACACAGATGTTCAACTCCTTTGTTGGATTTTTAATCCATTTGGAGTGCGAAACACTTAATCTTATTGACTAGATCATTTTTGAGCAATTTCACAGCAACAACCCTAAGAAGTCATTGCAAAGTCTGTCTGATGGAAACACTTAAACAAATTGACTTTTATGAATGATGCTGAATGAAAAATGTGGAGGTGGTGTCAGCCATTGTTGATAGTTCATGCTTATTGTCATTTGTATTACTTACCTAAATTACACAGAAATATACAATGAACTGTCATTTTTTTCTTATTGCTATTCTTTTGTGTTATTAAGAACAGACACTGATCTGACTGAAAATATCTTTCCCTCAGATTTTCTCTGTGAGAATATTTGGTATAATTAGCAGTACCATCTACAAAAGGGAAATGTGGGATCTTGAACCATTTATACTTGTGTTCAAATACTATCCCTACCAGCACACTTGTTCACTTTTCTTACTGATAAAATTGATTTATGGCAAGCATATTGTCAGAAAGCTTACATAAACCTAGTGACTGTCTTGAAGTAGGAGAATACTCAATTTTGTTTTCAGAATATCATTTTAACAAAAGTGAGGAGGTACAATTCAGAGGAATGTAAGCATCTAGGAACCATGGACAATTTACACAGGTTGTAGGGACTAATGCAATAGATGAAGGTGAACATGAGATTCTCAAAGTCAGACAGCTGAGATGGTGTCTGGGAAAGTAGTTTGTAGCTTTGGGTGGTAGGCAGGTCAGTCTTAAATAGGAGCTAATTTCCACTTCTCTCAGACAATTAGTTTTTGGCCAACATTGAGAATGATGATCTAGAGCATTAATAACTTGTTAAAGATTGTACAGATGGAACAGTGAGTGGTTCTTAATCATAACTGTAATTAGAATTGTCTCTACAGCTTTTACCAAACATGCATGTCCTAGTTTCACCTAGATGTTCTGAATCAGAATCTGTGATGTGGGATTTAGGTATAGCATTACTTAAAAGTTCCCTAAATTATTCTAAAGGATGATCCAGCCCAGGAATCTCTGAAAAGGAGTGTACCTAGGCTAATCTTTTAAGATGTAGGTAGTTGGAAATGGTATTTACTGAGAAATGGGGCATAAAAATGAATAGGTTTAAAGTTATAGGGAAGAAAGGATGTGTGTGTTTGTGTGTGTGTGTGTGTGTGTGTGTGTGTGTGTTTATGAACATTTAGAGCTTAAGGTAAAGGAACTGTGAGGATCACTCTTGAGAGGAAATCAGATCTTTCTGTGTCTCAGAAAGGTAGTGTGAATTAACAACTTATGTTCGTGTATAAATGATAGCTGGGAAAGATACACTGTCTCAAAAAACAGAGTGATGTTCATTGAAAAATAGACACAAGTTGGAATAACACCAAAATAGGGAAGAGAAGGGAGAGGAAATATACTGCATTATTTGATACATAGGAAGAGAATGGATGAATCACTTTGGTATATACGCATGGAAGAGGCTACGTTGGCAGGCAGTGATTTGATCCAGCCATTGGCTATAGAACTACATACCAGAGAAAATTGGAAATGCAAAGAGTAGAGTGGCCTCAAACCAGAAGCAGATGAACTCATCTGAATAGCACTGCAAAAACTCCCCTGCCTCCTCCATCCAGATCAATCTGATGTAAAACAGAAAATTTAACTTCTGCAAACAGAGACTCCCTCCATGTTCTCAGCTGGACCAAAGCTAAAGCTCTTTGTATTGTTCCAGAATTTCTAACATTTTAAATTCCATAAATTAATTAACTTGCTTTGAATAGTTGAAGAATAATTAAATCCCAATGTCTTTCCTATTGGGAAGCATGTAATCATAGAATAAAGAGGATTGCTTTGTATCCTTCCTTACTTGCACCTAGGGAAATGAAACAAAACTGCGTTTCACAGCAGAACCATATTTTGGCAGAGCCTTTCAGCATTGTAAAGTTCAGAAGTTATTCTAGCCCCTGGAATTTAAACATGCAATTTTACTAATTAGGGAACTATCATCCATGTTATGCTAAAATTCTCAGTATTACAGGATTAAGTCATTCTATGTGGTAACAGTTGACCTTTATCAATTAAATATGATTAGGGAGAACAATGGTATTGCTAAATTTAAAATTGATACACTTTAATATATTGTACATTTAAAAAACCATTTATTTATTCTTTAATCATTGTATCAGATTTTCTCATTAGACTTGGAAGAAACAGGCCTTTGGCTGTTACCTCAGTACTTCAGCTGTCCTAAGGCAAATGGCAGGAAGTACAGGAGAAGGCACTGCCCTTTTTCTTCCCTGGTACTTTTGTTGATTCTTCCAAGATATTGAGTCTGAATCCTAACTCTGACCTTAAATCTTTAGTGTGACCTCAGGCAAGTCATATAGGCTATCATAGGGAGAATAGGAATGGTAATAATGATTGCAAGAATGGGTGAAGGTTTTCATGCAAAACGCTGACCACAGAGCCCTTCAGAATCAATCAACAATTTATGTTAGTTTTTACTGTTACTGTAGTCAAAAGTGGCTGTATTTATTTTCCACAATCTTAAATCCTTCATTTCTCATCATAGTGAATGTTAAAAGCCATATGTCCAAGCTAAACTAGCTAGTGTATACACTGTCCAAGCTAAACTAGCTAGTGCATACACTTTTCCTCTTGCTTTGCGAGAATCTCAGCACAAGGTACAAGGTCAACTCAAACCTTTTTCACTAGTTTTCTGCCCTGCCCTACCTGGTAACTTCTTGTCCAACTTACCACATCTAAAAGTGTCTTAGCTTTGACTCCCTTTCTGATTGAAAACTGTTACAGGATTAATAACTTCCCTCCCTCTCTCAAAAATGTCATCCTGCTATGAATAAAACAACTTGCATGGCAAAGAAGTCCTGGTGGATATGATTAAATCATGGATTTTTAAATAAGGAGATGATCATGCATTATCCAGGTGGACCCAGTATAATCCCACACTGATTTGGTTTATTTAACACTAATGTGTTAGTATCAAAAAAGTGGCAGATAGAGTTGATTCTAGAGAGGAGAGGCAATGTGAATGCAGAAGTGAAAATGGCGTGATGTGGCCGTACAGCAAAGAAAGCGGGCAGACACCAGGCACGGGGACAAGGGAGAAGTGGGTCTACACACAGCCTCCAGAAGGAGCCAGCCCTGTCCACACCTTGCTTTAACCCTATAAGTCTCATTTCATATTTCTGCTTGCCAGATATCCTGGAAAATGAATTAATGTTACTTTCAGCTACTGATTTTAGTAGCAAGTCACAGTCACTACAGAAAGCTAAAGCATCCAATTCTCCAGTAACATCTCCCTGCACATCCCTGCATTGTTCAGGCTCCTGCCCCACTGCCATCTTCTCAGACCAAGCTTCTGCAGAACACAGGTATTTCATGTATGTGTTAGTTACTTTTCTCTCATTGCTGAAACAAAATACCTGACACTCAAAGTTAAAGGAGGAAAGGTTTATTTAGCTCACAGTTTGTAGAAGTTTCAGTCCATAATTGGCTGGCTCCGAGGCAATGGGCACGTGGTAGAGGGCAACAGTTCATGGTGGCAGAAGATAGGAAAAGTGACAAGGCAGAAGACAAGCCTCCTTTTGTCCTTATATTGTATCCAGGTTACCGGGACTAGGGCAGTGCCAAGCCAATCAGCATACTGAGTTAGTAATTACACACCCTCAATCCCAGTATCAAACACTCTAGCTTCAGTGACCTATGAAAAAGCCCCTCTTAGGACTGCATACGGCTTTTTGGGGACATGTAGACCCAAACTATAACAGTGTAAAAGACTTAGGCAAATAAAGGGCTTCAGATTTCCAACAGCAGCTCAGAAAGCTAGAAGACAATAAAACCATTGGAAAGTTCTGCAGAAAATAATTTGTAGTCAAATTTTCAAGTGTGTTGGTAGAATGAATGTATTTCTAGATCTGGAAAAAATCAAAATATTTCCCCTATACTCTCATGCTCTTCTAAATCCACAGTAAAACAAGTTTCATCCTAGCGAAGGGGTGTTTCAACAGATCACAAAATCAAGAGGCACCTGGTGGAGTCCCAAAAATTCTGTGAAGAGATGTTCCAGGATGAGAGAGCTACACACAGTGAAAAGAGCAATCGATGCAGCTGGAAATAAGCCGAAAGGCTCCAGGAAGTATTTCTGCAAGGAGATGGCTGAGCTAGTACAAGTGTGAATGACGGTGCTGAGAGGTGACTGTAACTACTACAATATAAAGGGAGACTAAATGGAAAATATTGACTCCATGAAAAACACGCATACACCTATATATGAATTATGATATATATATATATATTATGTATACCTCAGAAAGATTAATCTTAATTGTATCATTAAATACAAATAGTAAACAATAATGTAAATACTGAATAGTAATCTGGTTGCATTTATACACATTTTCTAGTGCTACATAGGGTGGGGATAGGAGAGAAAAAGAACAAATTCAACCATTTATAATATAAATGATGCCTATGTTGAGGTGTAAAACACAGGAATATAACTTGCTTATTTAAAAAATTGGGGCAGAACAATAAAAATCAGGCAAATCATTAGAAGGGAGGCTAGAATTTGTTGTTTGCTTATATTGAGCAACCTAGTTAAAAAGTTAGCATTTTAAACTAGGTGCATACACAATTATGATAGTAGTGAAAGTATTACAACATAAAAAAGAAGCAAATTATGGATAGGTATATATCTAACAACAAATAATGAAACATTTGTAGAGAGAAATGCTAAGATCTACTTTAAGAATCATGTGGTAATGAACAGAACCTTTTTGTGAGAAACAAGTCATTCTGATAAAAAATGTAAAATTCCTCCCACATTTATCTGAAATTATTTTAACTTCATTTAATTTAATTGGGATGGAATTATAAGAAACTAACTCTAAATTTAACATAAAATGTGTAATGTATCAATAAATAATTTGGTTGTTATATATTATTTTGAAAAAGAATGCCAAGGCAAGGCCTACTTTTCGTAAAATATAGACATTGGTGTAAAGGTAAAAGAAGCTTGAATAAGTCCTGTAGGCCAGTGAGTAATAATATTGCAACCGTTTACTTCTTGTTCCTGATAATTGTAGCATGATTTTGTGAAATGTTAACGTTAGGAGAAATTGAGGTATGTGTGTGTGTGTACATGTGTTTGAGTGTGCATGAGCTGTTTTTACTATTTTTGTATTTTTTTTGACTTCTTAGATTAGTTCAAAATGAAACACTTAAAAAAGACAAAGTAGTGAAGATACCGAAGCACTGATGAAAGCACAAAGAGTCAGATCACAAAGAACACAGTCTGAACAGGCCGCTGATGTGCTGTAGCTTGGGAATCTATGAGGGAGGGACTTCAGGACTCAGTAAGGGACAAACAAAAATTTGGCTCAGTATTTAGAGAAAAAAAAAAGGATCCTGCCTCACACCATACGAAAACATACTTTATTTCTTTGAAGAGGATTTTGCCTTTTTCTCCTTGTTTTGTCAATCAGAGGTTTTGCCAGGCAGGCAGGCCGAGCAGTTTGCTTTCTGGTGACCAGCTGAGGAGACCAAACCCCACAGCCTCCTCTGACTCCCCCAGCTCTTCCTTGGCTTCGACCTTGCCAGCAGCAGGAGCAGCAGAGGTGGCAGCAGCAATAGATAGGGACAGCAGCCACACATGCAGAGGGATCAGCCAAGGAGGCCTTGACCTGTGCAGCAAGCGTGAAGGTGGAGCCAGACTCCACAGAGAAATCCGGGACCGCTTCTTCCACTGCTGATAGAATGGGGCACTGAGGCGACAGTCCCATGGTCCTTAGCACTGCCTGAGCCATTTTTTGTCCTGTTCTGTGAGCATCTTGAAGTTAAGCAGTCATTTCTGCCTCTGTGTCCTGAATGGTTTCAAAATGTTTTCGTTTCCTGCTCATTGGCTTTGGAAAGAGCCAGGAGCTGCACAGTGACAGATCCAGTGACTGAGGAAGATGAGAGCTTGCCATGATGTTTCCCCAACATTGCCTTTTCGTTGTGTGGCACTTAACAGTGCCATTCACGGTATTTTTGATCATACCCCCTAAAGATATTCTCAAAAGAGGGCTTCCAAAACAGCTTCAGAGGTTGGCAGAAATGGTGGGCTATGCACATTCGAAGTATGGGGAGTACTGTCTTTTGAGGAGATCAATGTCATTGTGTCTTTTACTGCAATATTTTTTTTACTTAAACACATCTGATTTTTTGCTTAGTCCTGGTGTATAGCACAGCCACGCTGAGAGTGACCTCTGATCTCAGAGCATCTCCCTTATGGCACAACCATCCTCACACTGCATACTTTGGAGGAACATCTTCCAGGGGGTCACGGGGCTCATCTACGATAGCAGGCATCACCATGTTTGGCTGGAAACAGAAGAACAAATGACAAACTAAGTTATATAAGAGAAACATATAAATAAAAAAACTATATAAGGAAAAACTGGATATCCAGAAACAACAGAATTTATATAATTCTATTCAGATGTAAACACAAGTAGATATTACATATAAAAGATTATGTCATCACAGGTAGAAGTTGGAGAATAAAAAGATAGCAAAATCTTTTAGGTATGTCCAAGATGTAAATACAAGTGACATCTACCATCAAATAAACTTCATAAATAAATATGTAAACATTATGTTTAAAGGAAATTTATTATATACTAAGACATACCCCAAATGAAGGTATTGTGAACAGGGAATGAAATAAAAAGTAAAGGATAAAGGTTTTTCTTCATGTGCAACTGAAAATCTCATGCTACGACATGGACTGCAAAATGTATATTTACTACAGTCTTAACTAATAATCAAATAAAAGTAGCAATAAGAACAATGCTACCACTGAACAGCTAATAACATATGGTATTCTACTATTTTTTTGATGAGGAGTTAAACATAAAAATAGTACTTTCAATAAAATTATCAGCTTATAAAATGTAACTTCTTAGACAAAGAAAATTTCTTGGATGGTTATAAATCTTAAATCATTAAATGTCTTTATATTTACATATGTGAATAGAATTCAGAGACATATGAACAGTATTAATTTGGCATACATATTGACTGAAATAATAAAATAAATACATAGGGGATTAACCTCTTTACAACTAACTGTTTCTTAGTGTGGTATGAGAGGCTTTTAAAAAGCATTTCACCAAGTGAGGTAGGTATGAAGAGTCACAGAGAACAACTTATGGCAAAACAGAAAATCTTCAGAAATCATCAGAGAAGATGGGATGTTAACATGAGGAAAATCAGTAAGCTGATTTCAAAAGAAAGGTAAAGAGTGAGAATTAAGAAATATTTTAAGAAATGCAGGACCCGGGAGCTAGCACAAAGAATCAACAACTGGGATCTCATCTTATTAAAAAGCTTCTGCACTGCAAGAGAAACCACCAACAGAGCTAAGAGACAACGTACAATGTGGGAAGAAATATTTAGCAGCTGTACCTCAGACAAAGGTCTACTATCAAGAATATATAAAGAATTGAAAAAAATCAGACCTCCCAAATTCAGAGACCCAGTTCAAAAATGGGCATCTGAAATAAACAGGTATTTCTCAAAACAAGAAGTAAAAGCAGCAAATAAATACATGAAAAAATGTTCAACATCACTGGTCATTTGAGAGATGCAGATGAAAACAACACTGAGATTCCACCTCACCCCAGAAAGAATGGCTGCTCTCAAGAAATCAACCAATAACAAATGCTGGCGGGTTGTGGAGAGAAAGGAACCCTTCTCCATTGTTGGTGGGAGTGCAGACTGGTGCAACCACTGTGGAAATCAGTATGGAGATACCTCAAAGAACTAGGACTGGAAAGCCCATTTGACCCCGCTATTCCACTGCTGGAGATCTTCCCCAAAGAATTAAAAGACTCATACCACAGTGATGTATGTGCACCCGTGTTCATAGCAGCACAGTTTGTAATAGCTAAAACTTGGAAACAGCCCAAGTGCCCATCAACTGGAGACTGGATAAAGAAGATGTGTTTTTTTTATAAAATGAAGTACTACTCAGCCATAAAGAATGAGAAATTAGAGAAATTTATAGCTAAATTGATGTATATTGAGGCCATACTCTTAAGTGAATTAAATAGGACACACATGTGTAAATACTAAATAGTTTCTCTAGTGTGAGAAAATGAAAGTGTAAATAAGGATGAAAATGATTAAAATGAATAATTGATATTTGAAATAGGAAAAGGTCCAAGAGTTTGGGGGTGGCAGGAGGGGAAAGGGAAAGGGAAGAAAGGAAAGGAAAAATTATGAGAAAGAAAAAAAATGGAATCAAAGTCTATGTAAACAGGGAAGGGTGGAGGGGGTGAAGGGTGCACAGGTAATGGGGAAAAAATAAGAACCAAGATACATCATGTTCAGGTACAAACACTCAATAATAAATGTTAATGTATTGTATACCTAAAATGTACCAATGAATATATAAGTAAAAAAAATGCAGGACTGAAGTACAGAAAATGTCTTTCTAAGTATGTGAAGAACTGACTATAATATATATATTATAATATATTATCTGGAATTGTTTTATTACTGGTCTGAACAAGTGTTGGTAGTTGACTCTACAAATTCTGTCCTCTTCAAGCTTCTTTTCCTAGATTATTTTAACTATTTCTGTGGTCTTCGGACATCCATATTTAACATCTGTTCTTTTCATTTATTATGTAATTTTGTTTTAATTCATCCACTGTTGCCCAACATTTCCTGGTATTTATTAATTTCTTTTCAATCCAATTATTGTATAAAGCCAATTATTTTAATTATAAATCTTATTCCAGTGTTTTTATCATAAGATAACTTAAAATATTATTCACTAAGAGACTGTTAATTTTTGTAAATTTTGTAACCCTTTGTAAGATGATTGTTAATATAATTCATGTGGTGTCTATGTGTAAATTACTCTGATAGTATAAATAAAGAGTTCTTTAATGATTGCTTATAAAATAGAAATTATTTTTACATATTGACTTTAACATGTTCTCCACTGGACAGTAATTCATGTTTTAGTGCATCAAATAGAATTTATTATTACATTGGCATTGGACCTTTACATTAAAAGGGTAGTGTTAATAATTTCTCTTAATTCTACTCTGGTTGATGAAAAACTAATTTCTGGTGCTATTCCTTTTCCTATAATTCTAAGTGCTTAATGCATTTCCTATGATCTGAATACAATCTACCAAAACAATAATTTATATGTTTTTTTCTGTTATTCAAAAGTCTATTTGGCATGTCATTGAATTTATATTTGCATATATTTTCCATGTAATAATCCTACTTTGATTTTATGATCTTTTTTTGAGCTATATTAGCAACATTTGGTGATAATTCCGAGATGCTTTCTATTCTGTTACTTGAAGTTAAACATATGTGTATGTATCACATCACTGAGTCTATTAATCTACTAAACTAACAGTAAAGCTGAAGAGTTTCTAAAGTTATATTTAAAGAGATTTTTTTAAACAAAAGCCCACTCACATACCATAATTCCAACATTTCTTAATGCAAAAGAAAAAGGAGATGATATGTAAATAGTAATCATTAATATTATTTCACGAAGCAAAGATTTGCTTCCTATGCTAAAGGTGAGTCCCAGTGGGAAAGCCTGTATATATATGTATGAGAATGATACTCACTGTTAGGATTTGGTGGACAAGGGAGTCACCCTGGGGTGCGAAGGATATCACTGGAAATGGTGACTGCAGCTGAGGAGCTGAAGCAGGAAGTATGGAAAGTTCTGACATATGGTTCTTTGTCAGGAACTGGCAGTGCTCATTATCAATGCTTATTTCTTTATCAACAGTCTCTTTGAACCACTGTGGATGCCTTAGTGACCCCTCAGCTAGAGTTCCTGACCCTCAGTATGAGAAACATTGAATGCAAACAAGCAAAAATTGCTCAGAGCCATGTTATTTTTTGAACTACAAAATGGATTATGTAGTTAAAAATAGAAATCTGGATACATGTGTCAACACTTACAAGAATGGAAACACTGAGGCTCTTCTTTCGGACCCAGCATTCCTGCTTAAAGTAGACCGAGCAATGCAATTACAGAAGGTCAAGTAATTGCCCTTGGAGTCCTTCCCAGGACATCTCCTCTAACCCAAGTCATTATTCTGCTTTTAAAAGTGAGACCTCTTACTGTTCCCTAATAGTACCTATATTTAGAATTACATGAAACGCATTTCAGTCATAATTTTATTCCATTGCTTTTAAATGTACACCTCAATATACCAAAAGCCAGGAGAATTTTACACTGAATATATAAATGAAGTAATAAAAGTTTATGGACAAGATGAAAGTTATTCAGCTATGGTCTTCTTATAAAAAATATTTTTTTCTTGTGATTCCAAACATTACCCAGAAGGAAAATAGATTTTCATCAAAATTGTGGTTAAAAATACAGGTCCTGAAAATGGTTTGGGAGAGGTGACCATGATATTAGATGGTACAATAACTCACATCAGATGTATGATAATGAATCTGGTCATTTTAAATATATAGACATTTGTTCAAATGAAATTTGCCAAGGAAGCTAATATAGAAGCACTATTATGAAGTTTTTCTTAGGTAATTATCTTTATATTAGAGATTACCTTTTTCTCACTTTAAAAGCTTGTATGATTTATCTAATTGTAATACTACCAAATTACATAGAACCCTCTCTATTAAAATATGTTTGGAGAGCCCTCTGCTGTGCTAGTTCATAAAATGAGCCTGAAAGCCTGAATTATCTTATTTCAATAATTCATCCATGATGTCACTGAATAATCATTTACTGTGTGCTCATATGAACCTATGCAGGGGGCTGAATAAAAAGAGCTTTAGATTTTAATCAAAATAATACAAAGGACATAAGATGCCGCGGAGTCCATCAGAAATAAATATGCTTATTCAGTGTCTTAAAATGTCTAAAGTGATAATTTTGTAAAAATAAGAGCATTATATAATCAAACAATTGAGCTTTTCCATGCAATTAATTTGGCTATTCAAAATATTCACCTTGGAAGATGACATGCCCTGGATACCTCTGATAATATTCTGGAGTAGGCTGTACTGGAGACCCTGAGTATACTCTGTCTTCAATGGAACAGTTATTTCAAAGGTTGCATCCAATCCATTGGTCATTTATGCCCCTTGTGAACCCTGATTTTTCCTTTTCTTAATATAACAAAATAAAATTCTTTAGTTTATTAGAGAACTGAACATCATGTTAAGTTCCTATTCAAATCTACCTATTGGAAGGCATTCTTCCCTTATTTGGAATCTTGCTCAGTGATCTTTTCGAAATGCTGCCATAGTGTATTTGCTGTTCCTCTAATGCTTCATAGTGACTTTTCCCACCTCTCAAGAGTCAGCTTCTTTTTGGAGTGTCTTGCCTCCTACACTGAATTATAAGCCTTTGGAAGGCAGAAACCTTACTATATTTAATTTTCAAGCCACGTGTATTTATTATCTGTGAACAGTGTGTCCAAAGTCACATTTGGTTCTGAGGATCAAAAAACACAAGTAACACAATGCTCCCTTGGGGATCCATGGAGAGCTGTCTCCTTCCATCAAGTCCTTAAAACTCAGCTTAAACTTAGCTTCTAAGTTACTAACAATCAACATCTAATTCAAACTGTATTTTGACCTTTATTCACACTTGAGACGCCATCAGGTAGTCATTTCTCCCACCAAAATTCCAAAGCATTCTATGTCCAACTCTTACTTTACGTATCTTGTTGCACTGCAATTATACTTTCTCATGGTGAGTTTCTCACTGAACACTTATTTATTTCAGAAAAGTTTAGATTCTTTCTTGACATGCAACAAACTCTATAAATCTCCAAGAAAGTAATTTTTGTGCAAATATCTTAATATATGATAAAAATGATGTGCATTGTAAGATGTTAATATAAAATTGTACAAAATTTGTACAAAAATATACAGAAATTATAATTGTATGGGGTGGTAAGATAAGACACAATGCAAAGTCAAGGTCAATAAAACTATGTTATTTGGGTTGAGTGATCGTCTAATTCATTCCAGAGATGGTTAAAAGTGAGGAAGGGAAGTCGTGTAAAATCATGCTGGTATGGGGCAGAAGCCACAGTATATGAGAGCTAGGTTCCTCCCATTCAGCTGTGTTTGGAAGACTGAGTACACAACGTAGAGGAAAACAAAGCCCACTTTTAACCATAGCTTCAGGGTAGTCTCTCCAACAAAATCATGTTCTTAGTCTCACTTCACTCTGCAGGAGCTGTTATTGAGAAAATTTCCTTCAGTGCTCTCCTGACCCAAAATAGTAGTTCGGCCTTAGGAACAATCACTCAATAAGTTTAATTTAAATATCACACATTAGATATAAGCAAACCAACCAACAAAAATGAGGATACATACATAGCTAGCTTTGGAGCCAAGGAAATATGTTAATTCGAATGGGCACTCATGCATAGTGAATTATATTCTAATTTATAGCACAATTTCTTTTTTCAGCTCTTTCGCTCAGTAATCTCTGGCATAATGTGTCTCAAACAGAAAGAACAACACTACTGCTCTTTTCCTTTCCAAGAACACCAAACCAGGAGTGCAGAAAAAATAGCTCTCTAACTTCAACCTTAGGAACAGGATTCCCTAAGTGTCAGACCCTGCTATGTACAGGGCCCCTTATGTCCAGTAGCCAACAGTTCTTTCTCACTGTTACCCAAGGTAGATAAAAACCCGCCAGTGAACTTGCCCTACCCTTCTTTGTTTGATTATCCTCTTCCATTTATAACACAGCCTCTACATTCTGATGACCTTGAGCTTTACCTTTAAACTCTATGCTGTCTAGAAATATACACCTCTTCCTAGTGACCACTGCCAGTCTTTTCATGAACAAGAATTCATACTACCCTCAGGTCATCAGACAGCTTTTCTCTCTTCTATTTGCTGTGTTTGTTAATGGCATCAAAAGTTGAATGTAAATCATCATTGAGATACCGATAATCTTCTGATGGATTCATAAATTCAAGTTTTACACTCCCTATTCAACCCGAAATATTTCACTCTCTCCATCTGTGGTGGTTAATTGATTCATTGTCAGCTTGAGTGCTAACACCCAGCTGAATGGAGGCAGCACAGTTCTGAGCGCGGAAGACACACTTTGAGAAGCATTATTGTTCATATTAGAGGAGAACAGGAAGGGAGGATTTCAAGCTGGTTTTCTTTGGAAGAGCTTCCTTGCGGCTGATTTTCACAGAGGAGCTGCTTCTGTCCTCCTCGGAGAAGCTCTGGTCCTTACCGATGCCTTGGGCATCTCTCCTGGGTCTCAGTGCGGATTCTTCAGTTTCCAGCACCGGCCTTTGGGCCTGATCAAGTGGACACTTCAGTTTCTAGTGCCAACCCTTCAACTTCTAGGCACAGCCCTAAATTTTCCGTCCTGGAACCCTCAGCCTTTGGACCTCTAGCACGAGGACAGATTGCTTGCACTCTCTCTGTTTGACTCTGTGGGCCACCACAGTAGGCCGAACTTGTAAGTCTCTGTGTCCTGCATTCAACCTGATTCAAAGCATTCAGACTTCTGAGGAGCTTTGTCCCAGCCTGCAAGCTCTTGTAAGCAGTGACTAATACAACATCTTAGCTCCAGAGGTCTATCACAGCTGTTTAACAGCACACAATGTCTTTCATCATCAGATCCTTGCCTCTATCTACTTTATTTTCTTCAGTGTCACTTCAAGCAAGTTTTGAATGTAAAGGCATAAAATTGCCAGTCTACTACTCATTTAAATGCACATAAAAGAAAACATGTTTTTGTAGACTTTTGGTGAAACCTTTGGATGTTTCTCGCTGTCAATTATCTTTTCATGGTCTCTCTTATTTTTTTGTTCAGTTTTATTATTGAGTGACATTTTTCCTTTGTAAAGTCCTGCTTATCATGAAATTTTGCCTTCTGGCTAAACTCTTCATGAAATTTAATTTTTACAAATCTATTGAGTGCTTTTGACTTTGTTTATGGGGTGTTCCCCATGAAAACTTTTTGTTTTTATTTGGTCAAGCATGACATTCTTTATTTTACAGCATAGGGATGGAAGACTTGGTTATGACACTCTCTTCATTTCAATAGTTTTAGTTTCTCTTAGATTTCCATATAGTTTATCTAAGATTTTATATTTTAGCCCTTACACTATTTAATCTATCTGAACTCTTCATTTTTGTTAAAATATGTATCCATCTTTTTCTCTAGAGAACTGGAATAGCAACATCATCATATATTAAACTTCTGTATAACCTAGGAGCTCTCCCCTGGATTCTCTACTGAGTATTATTAATTTATTTGTATCTTCTAGAGCCATACAATACAGATTTTATTTCCATCATGTTTATATTATGCCTTGTAGTTCTTCCTTCAAATTCCTGTTCCTCTTTCTGCTACAAAATTGGCCCATCTTTTCTCCAGCTGGATCCCCATTCCACAACCGGGATAAAGCTCTGGCCAAGTCTTTCTTCTGCAGAGAAGTCCTCCGTAAAAGGTTCATCTGTAACTTACATTCTTCTCCTCTTCCCAGAACTTTAATGAGAGCTGTGCAGGAGCTTGGTCCTGAGAATCTGGTGGACCTGAGGATGGCAAAGCTCAAAAGCATGCCATCTATAATAATGTAGCCACTTGAGGTCCTCACTCTCAACTTCCTCCCTATACAGTTTCCATTGGCTCCTCTCAATGATCAATCATCTAGACTAGGACGAACCAGTCCTCCATGTAAGCAGTTCTCAGCCTGGTCTCTCAGCTTGGACACATCTACAGATATCTACGTGGGATGTGCACTGTGGCTTCAATTCTCAGATGAGCTCAAGAAAGTCATCGACTTTCAGAACACCCAGCTTTCCTCATGAAGAAACCAAAATGATTTCTAAATCTTTTATGTGTTAGAATTGAACCTGACAGTCTCATGAATTTTCTTGAACAAAAAAATTATCTGAATTTACTTTCAATGAACTTTTAAATTAATCAAAAGTGCAGATTCTAGGCTTACATCAGAATTCAACAATAAAATAAAGAATTGGCAGATCATGAAGGTCTGTTGTCTCACTGTTGCAGTGATTATTTACAGATGAACAAAGTAAAGAGGCTTGGAAAAATTGCAGATTATTAGGGGAAGCAAATACAAAAATGACCCCGGGTACCTTGGAGTATCACTAAGTAAGGAAGTACAAAAAAACAAACCAGACACATCTTGAAGGGAATGAATGCACAAGGGAACATAGAAATCTAATGAAGTTTTACCCAAAGCCCCCAAAGTGGGTAAATACTACTACCTTTTAACTCAAAGCATGAAATAACTAGTATTGAGTGTATCCTACTGTGAATAAATGGTTAAATAATCACATAAAATAGTAAGAATAAGAAAACTGATGTGGAATTTTCCATATGATTTGTACAGAAATTGTACTCTTCATTTTTTTAAATGTGGGCTGCAAAAAGTGACTTCCTTCCAAGAAGAGAAGATGAAATGAGGGTGCAGAAAGTAATTTTACATAGCAAAATCCTAACAAAACCACTTCAGATAAATTATTACCTTAAACAATGACTTATCAGTGAGAAGTACTCTTGATAGAAAATGTCTGTGATGTGAGACTTTTAGCTCTGGTATCTTGCTCCCCAAATCTCAATCTAGCCAATTAGAAAAACTTTGCACATCCCAATTAAAGGGCGTTCTATAAAATGTCTGCCAACCACTCCTCAAAATTCTCATTGTCATCAAAAAGGAAGTTTAAGAAATTAATACTCAAGAAGTGCCTAAGAAAATATCATAATTAAATGTACCTGTGATTAGCTCCTAGAATTTAAAGGGACATTGGTGGAAACTAAGAAAATCTGAGTAAACCATGTTCTATACTTTATAATAATATATCATGTTTGGTTCATTAATTGCAACAAATAAGCCATACTAATATTTGGAGAAGCAGAAACCAACATTTCTGAAAACTCTCTGCAGTATCTTTACAATTTTTCTATTCATCCAAAATGGAGAAATTGGAAACAAATACATATGAAACTCAAATATTATCTTAGTTCACCAACTACCACATAGGATGGAGCTTTTCTTTCACAAATATTTCCATGAAATTTTCAATTTTCCCAAGAGAATTTCACATCTCTGTCATTTTGAACTTTTCACTGAAGAATGACTTCCTGAACTAACAGGATAACTCAGGAAAAGCCACACCCTCAGAACTATCCAGGGAGTAAAAGTTCGTGCCCCTCAGCACCTATCAGAAGCTCAGCAGAGTGAAACTATTCCCACAGTATGAATCCAGTGATATGAAATCCATCTATTCTGCTGAGTAAGCTAGAATACTGGCCTGACTAATTTTGGGGGTCTTGATTTCTTGCTTAGATTCTGTGACATTGTTACCTAAGATGTTCTGTGCTCCTTTGTATTGCAAACGCTACACATAAAGATCTTTGTACATTCATGACAGAGTCCTCATCCCTAGCCCTCCTGGGGGATGATCTTTATATTCTTAAAGTCAGGAAGTAAGAGAATGTCAATGGGCAGCATAAGCAATTCCTTATCTTATTTTAGAAAGAAGTCAAAAGTTATTACGTATGTCTTAGATTTGATTTTGGTTTGAAATGCGAGCTAAGGCAACATTTTGAAAAACCAAAAGGCAGTTTTTTAAAACATAAACAGGATGGATCCTTTTGAGTGGAGAAAGTAGAAGCAAATATAATACACATAGCAAAAGAAAAACTAGATAAAAATAGGGAGAAGGGCAACAAAACACCCTTTAAAAATAAGATGATGGAGACAAAATTTATTTTTAACAAGAAATAAGGAATTTTATTAAGGGGGCTGTGCTTCTTGCACCTTAAAAATGTCTTTCTACTGTTCTGACTGGGAACTGTATGGATTCATCAAACTCACCTGCATCCTGGCCATTTGAGCTTTCTTTTTTTATCTATATACAAAGCAGAATAAAAAAAATGTGTATCTAATTTAAAACATTCATTAGAGTAGAAGGCACATTGCCATTAATCACCCTCAAAAGACTCCTCATCACTTTAAACACACTTATTCCATCTTTTTGGTCAATTTCTGAAGCAATTCTGGAACTCTTCTTTTACCAGTGTTTTTGTTGTTGTTGTTGTTGTTGTTGTTGTTGTTGTTGTTAAACTGTTGTGGATGCCTTGATACCTGAATCAAATTGAAATGTTTATCATGCATGATCAATTAGATGTTGGGAAAGAACCAGAAATAGCTAAGTGCTAGAGCCATTGAATAAGGCTGATGAAGACACACCATTATGCTTTTGTTTAACAGAAATTTCTTTAATAAAGCTTTATTTTTCAGACAAGTATATAAAATAGACAGTAGATTAACCAAATACAAAGTAACTTTTACAAAATAAAAAATTAGGTATATACATGGCAAGAAAAATAAATAGGAAAATAAAATTGGCTATATTCATACCAGAAAACAAGAATTCAAGAGGAATGACTATAAATGAAACAGAAGAAAACTGCCTAAAAGATAGTAAATAGTAAAAAGACAGTAGAGAGTAAACATTGAACATGAAAGTGTCTAACAGTAAATATATATTAAATAAAACTAATCACACATAAAAGGAAATGTTGGGAGACCTTTTTTTGTTAGGCTCTTTTACACACTGTTCATTTTTGACAAATTATGTAAATAATAATAAAGGAGAACATTTGATTCATATACTCGATATTAAAATAATATCTGTAAACAATATACACCCTAAGAATAGTGCTCATATATTTCTTATAATGTTTGATAAAACACAATTTTACTAAATTTTGTGACAGGTCAACTCCTCAAATTAAAAATAATATCATTCTTGCTACTAATGTAAATAGAAAATAAGAATTATTAATAAGATAAGCATACATGTATCATACATATAGCATTTATGAAA
This sequence comes from Heterocephalus glaber, assembly GCF_000247695.1. The sequence goes on from NW_004624793.1 coordinate 6,636,233, forward strand.
AGTCTAAAATATATATTGAGACAAAGAAACAAAACTGTAGCTACTAACAATTTTGTATTTTTGGTAATAAAACACTCCACATCTTATGTGTATGGTTGAATTTGGAATAAGAGGCAAATTCAAGATCATATACATTTAGTATAACTCAAAAATAAGGCACAGTAGGAGATCCTGCACTTAGTGTCATCTAGGAGGGTGTGTGGTTCAGAGAAGCTGTCTGTCTGTCCCCGTGTTCAGGCTCTGTCAGTCTGGAGGTTCAGGTACCCTGTGGGAGGACCCCTCCTTCAAAGGCCTGAAGAGTGTTCCACCTAATTCCTGCTGGGCTAACGTCATGGTATCCTTTAGCTCACCTAAGGTTCTGTGCATCAAGAGACCAGTTAGGCAGAAAGGAAATCTCACTGAGGTAGGAGACTGCTTCCTGGTGTTTACGAGGAGCTAAAGCTGCAGATGCACAACAGTGATGGAGAGGAAGCTGGGTACCAGGTGGGCCTTCTCCTAGCATCCTCACTACCCATTTTCACTGTAACCCGGCAAGGAGAACAGCAATGATCGAACGAGGAGCCCTGATTGCCCTGGCTTGAGGATCTGGATCCGAGAATGTACAGATGGTGCAATGGGTGAAAAAGGAAGGGAATGGTAAGTTCCAGAGGGTGCGAGAGCTTGTTGTACCAAATCCTTTTTGAAAGCTTCTCCAAAATAGTAAGTAACTGGAGCCCTGAAGAAATTGTGACCACACACAGTGAACATAATGTGAAAAACAAGCCTATGTGAGTAGGAAAGAAACTGTTTAATGGACGCTTTTGGCACGCAAGCCAGTTGCCAGGTAAGCGCGTTATTCTGCTGCAGTGAGGCCTGAACGCTAACGACTTGCAGCTGCCTCCTCCTAAGGAGCGTTACCTTGCCTGCTGGAAGCTGCCTTTCCCTGAGAAGCTTAGACGTTTACGCCTCCACTACCATCTCTCAGGGACTGGTCGCGTTCTATAGCTTGTGCTGCTGATCACAGTACAGCAACTGCTTTCCCTGCCTCTGGGCAGAACAAGCTCTGTCTGGAAATTTGCACTCCGGAGCTCCCCGTGAGATCGGCTCCAGGTTAGAATTTTCCTTCTTCTGCCAAATTTGGTTTTCCTCACACCTTTATAGTCGTTGTTTCTTTGTTTTTTCATGAAATTCCTACCTCAATAGAGGACTTGCACACCTAATCTATTTCAGGACTTACTTCTAGGAAATGCAACCAAAGCTGAGTATAAAACAGAATGCCACAATCGTTACTTAGTAGGATGGCATTATGCTAAGTAAATAATTGTCTTGTTATGATAGAAAACATCAGGAATTGTAATATTACATCAATTTCGAAGGATAATTTCAATGACAGAAAACAGATATTCCATAACACATAACAGGAATCAAGCATCTGGTTTTTTCTAATGCTTGCACTAATGTTCCTCTTGCACGCAGAGAAGTGATGGAGATACTTCCATAAAAACAAAAATAATACCCATCACTTTGATTATTTAACATATTTCCTGGGATTCTGATGGAAAATACTAAGTGACAAAACAAACATGAATCAGAGTAGTAAAATGATGAGAGAAAATTTCCCCCATGTTTCCAAAGAATCTATAATTGGATTAGAACACAATATGATTATGATGTTTCCAATAGATTCTATTTAAGAAAATGACCCACAATCACTTCTTGGTCTTTTGGCTAAGATCAAATGAAGAAAATGAGCCACAAAATTGAGCAGTGTAATAAAACATCCACGTACATGAAGAAAAATTGAATATTAATAGATATCCAAAATATGGCAATAACTTTAAACAAAATAGAGGAATATATTTCATTTGAAACAATATTTTTGATATGGAAAGTCATAAAATGTTATTTTTTTTAATGTGAGCAATACTACAAAAATTATCGGGACATATTATTTATTAAACACAGAGGTAAACACATTCTAGAGAGACTACATAATTTTAGTTTTTCTGCAAATATTTAATAAAAATGCAAACGTATATCATCCTTATTTTATGTCAAGATGGCATGAGTTTTTAAAATTTCTAACAGAAGAATTAACAGAAAAAATTATTACTATGAATAATAACTGGGCTTTCTGTAACATATTTATTTAATCATTCATGCATTAAAAAAGATTGAGACCAAAATATTAAGTGAAATAAATCAGATAAATATTTTTTGAATGCTTTTACATGAGAAACCCCACATATAAATACTTTAAAAAGCAAAGGAAAGAAGAAATAAGAGGAAACAGGAAGACTGTGGAGGTGAAAAGGGGGTCTGAGGCAGGGGAGAACAATGGCGAGGGAGGGAAAGGGAAATCACAGTGATCAAGATGCAATATGAATATTACCAGTTCCCCAAAAGAATGTGTTATGTATCACAAATATATACAGATAAAAAAGTAAAAATATAACGTAAGGTAGAATTTGAAGTAACAATTCATAAAGAATAGACAGATAGAAACACAGTAAAGAGAATAAGGGAGACAGGGAGAAAGATGGAAGGAAGGAAGGAAGGAAGGAAGGAAGGAAGGAAGGGAGGGAGGGAGCAGTATGGCACTAAACAAACTCTAGTACTGGGAGAGTTGTAGAAAATTTTAAAAGACATCACAACTGAATAGAGAAGACATTTTGAGTAACAGGGACTTTGAGAAAAACAAGAAGCATACTTTAGGGAATTATTATTTTGTATATAATAGAGTTTCAGCTACAAATAGAAAGGTAAGGAATGAATATTTAAACAAATAAACTATGTTAACAAATTCTAGTGTGTTTATCCCTGTTCATAATTTGATTGTAAATTGATGTTAATAAAAGCTTAAAAGACACTGTAAAAACTTTCCTCCTAAACTGGCACTAAATTATCACTTGTTTTCACTAATAGGTCACAAAGGTAAAGAATAACTACCACCTGAACATAGCTTCATATTTTAGATTTTTACATTTGATCTCTAAAGTAATCCTGGAAGGTGGATAACTACTTAAAATTTCTATTATGACACCAGCGATCAGGACATATATATTCAGTGCATACTTCATTATCCAAAAGTAGTAAAATAGATGAAAGGGCTATGATTGAAAACATAATGAATGTTTACATTTTAAAAAATATACTACAGTAAAGACATTGCCATTTTTCCCCCTCAAAATACTCACCCTTGTTTGTAAACACCCATCCCGTCATTCTTGCTACTTTCTGAAGCAATTCTGGAAGTACTCTTCCATTAGTGTCTAGCTGTACTATCGTGACTGCCCTGTCCTGATTCAAAGCTATTACCCTTCATGCTCACTTTGGCTTTGAGGAACAGCCAGTCAAAGGTGCCAGTTCCAGTGAATAAGATACCTGAGGACTCACCATACTGATTTTACAAGTCTGCCTTTTTTGGATGGCACTGTGTAACAGCAGTCACAGTATTTTTTATCACAACTCAAAAACACAGGAGAGAGTAAAGAACTGTTTCAGAAAGTGGCAAGAAAGATAAAGGCATGTTTTGAGGGGAACTCATGGAAATGTGTCTTTTAATGTAGTTTTTGTTTGTTTAAACACACTTTATATTTCGATACCCCCTTGTACATCACCCTAAATGTGCTCCAGTCATTGTATTTAATTCCAGATTGAATAAAGCTAACTAAAGCCCTTGTCATGCTTAAAGAGAAATCCAGATACTTAATTTGCCAAATGTTTGTACAGCAAGTGAAAGAATTTGAGAACATAACAAAATCCCACTGACACATCTGCATTCTGATCAATATGCAAAAGTCTGTGAAATTGGGCTGACTTCCACAAAACCCATGCTTGGTAAGTGGAAAAAGGTGAACAGAAGGATCCAATGCTAAATAGTTTTATGAGTGTTTAACAAGATAGAGGAATCAAGGGACAAGGAAAAGTACAGGCAAGACTATTTCCATCAACAATTTTAACCCTAACAGGCAGTTTTGTGAGGGAAAAAAAAAACTAAAGCTATCAAATCACTTTTTTTTTCATCTTCTGGATAAGGATCTTCCCACATTTATTTACTAAAAAATTCTCTCTTTTAAACATCGAAATGGAATGATAAATGGGTTTAATTTAAGACCAAGATTTCCTGTCATCATTTTTATTTGAGTTAGATTAAACTTTACAACGTTCTCTAGGATTCTTAGTAATCGCTGGTGTAGTATTCACTTGAGGTAATAATATGTTAATAGCAATACGTCCCTGTACTCCATAAAAGGGTAATGTAATAGGACAAAAGTAAATTACGTGATGTGCAGCTTCAGGTTTTAGTGATTGACCCCAGATCATACCATAATTCACTTTTCTCGATTTCTGAAAATTCCCGAGGCTTTAGCTGTATGCATGTGACTGTGTCGCTCCACTGACGAGACACTGAGAATTGCCCTCATCTTCCTTCAGCCTCCACAGACACTGTGCTTCTGTTTTAAAAGAGTGAGACTCTGTTACAGAATCTGGAACAGAAGTTGAAGGGTGGTTTTGTCTTAATTTTGAGGAGAATGAAAATCTCTTGCTTTCCATTTCTAAACTTCTTCAAGATTTGATAACTTTCAATATTTTTTCTATGACATTTTAAGTAATTTTTGAGAGAAAAGAAGCATTTGAAGATAAACTCCATGAAATAAATAAGAAAAGTCTGCATAAAATTAAAATTGTGTTTTAAAATTTTGAATAAGCATGATTTACTTGTAAGTAAATCCATTGGGTAATTATAAACTACATTAAAGACACAATAGAACCCAATTGAGTTGGACATAGAAGAAATCGATAAGCTTGGCATCTTCTGACATAAAAATGTAAAATTTCATTGAGGTATCTGAATGGGTAGAAAATGGTCAGTAGGCTACAAATGAAAGGAACATGGATCCAAAAGACATAAAAAATTCTGAAGGAAAACAAATGCTTAAATTGAACAGTACCAAATCCATGCTCCAAATTCTCTTCATCAGTGTTGACAATAAACAACTAATCGATACCCATTATTAATAAGAAACATACCAGTTCAGTATTTTTACAATAATATATTCAACATCTAAATAGTTACCTTGTACTTCATTGTTATTATTTCAGTATTATTCAAGTGATATTATATCATTTGCAGATAATATGATATTGACCAATTAATAATCTAGATCAAGAATCCCCAAAACTCTGCCCTAGGACCTGCAGAAGTTCATGGTCTTTTAGGAATCAGACTACACAGTAGGTGGCAAGCAGTGGGCCAGTGAGCAAAGCTCCATGAGTATTTCCAACTGGTCCTCCAGGCTCTCTTCATCCCTGAGTTTCATCTGCTATCAGAACAGAGAGAGAGTGAGATTCTCATGGGAAAGCAAAGCCTCCTGGGAACTGAGCCCACACAGGGTAGAGGTTGTGTGCTCCTCATGGAAAGCCAACCCAGAAACTCACCTCCCTCACCCCACCTTGGGGAGGTGGTCTTACAGAAAACCAGCCCCAGGTGCCGAAATCTTTGCAGATCACTGATCTAGATCACTGGGCTAAATCAGTCCATGGATACTACTGAAGATTTAACTGTATCTGTTTCCATGTGCAAATACTACCTAATTGTAGATTCCAGATATGCTAAAGAAGTCAGTGTTCGAAAGGCTGTAGTTTCATCAAAACAATAAATTCTAGTGAAAAGTAGCTGATAGAGGTCAGATCTTTTTAAATTACAAAACAGAGCTACAATGCCAAAAAAGTTCACAATAATTTGGTTTGTTATGTTAATGAAGAATAGTAAACTACTGAGTGGGAGCAGTATTAGAAGTACAGTACCGATTTTTAAAAATGAGAATGATTTTGCATTATTGCAAATTTACATCACAATATTTGATGATATATATATAGAAAGTGATGCAAGTGAACACTGAATTGCTTTTTATATACAATAAACTTAGACTGTGAAATAAGTGAACTGTGACACATTGCAAAATAAGTGAATGGTATCACAATACAAAATAATAATCTTTCCCAGCATGTTAAAAAATTAAGTCCCTTTCAAGATTCTATTAATACAAAAATGAGTGATACCTTGTCCAGATCTATTACTCAGACTGTCCTTACTGTTGCTTTTATTCTGAAATATTAAAAGTAGGATCCATATATGATATATGTCACTAGTTTTTATAATTACAGTAACAGTACCATGACCCAGAAAATTAACATCAATGCAGTAATATAATCTAATACACGGAAAATATTTCTAGTGTCTCCAATTCCCAAAGGCTTTTATATGTTTTTGTTGGTTTATTCTTTATCCAGGATACAATCAATTGTGTATACATTATAAATCATTAGTTTCTTTTAAATAATCTCAGATATCTCCTGCAGTTCTGATTTACAAGGTCATGAAGTTTTGAAAATCCAATTGCAGCTTTCTTGCAGAGTATTTGGCAATTGTATTTTCACATGCTTCCTCTAATTTAAAGCACATTACATATTTTAGAAATTATATAGCATAGGTAATAAGGAGCTTCAGTTGCAAATTAGGGGGTACATGGTATGTTCCCATTCTGGATCCAAATAAGTTCTATAAAGGTGGTAATCACCAGATGTTTCCACAGTACTGAAAGCTGTTTCACTTTGAATTTGCTACTCAAGTTTTGGTGAAATACTTTAAGACTATCTGAATATTCTGTCAACCACTGATTAACCAAACAAAGATCCTTGCTTGAAATTATAAGTATTAATCAAGCTTTTATGATTGCATAATTTTTTCTCTATTATGTTGTGTTTTCAGAAAATTTTTCTTGTTTTGTTTTCCTTTTTTATATTTGAAATTTTGAGTTTACAAAATACTCATTATTTTTCATGTTAAATATATTTAATATATCAGTGTGCTATTTCTATCCTTGATCAAATAAGTGGAACTTGCATTTTCACATAACAAATTACAAAATCAGACTCAGAATCAAATATTTCTTCATGTTCCTGTTTCTGTCTTCATTTAGTGGCAGTTGCTATTAGGAAATTGAGATGTAAATACTAAGGTTGCTCATTAACAATGAGATCATTTCCAAGTAATTTCATTGGATATATTAAAGGGGTGGTCAACATACATGGTGAACATTAAATAAAAACATAATACTAAAAAACATTGTCACTTACACCCTTCAAAATACTTTTCTTCTTGCTTTGCAAATATTTATTTTATCCTTACTGCCACTTTCTGAAGCAGTTCAGGAAGTCTTCTTCTTTTTGAGTCTTTATCAGGTGTGATTAAATCATGATCAACACAGCTCCTGAGTGCCACGCCAAGGAAAGGCAGGCTCCTAAGTCCATTCTTTGTCCTCATCCACCTTTTTCACCGGACCTGGCTCTATGCAACTCCTGACTCCTGCCCAAAATCAAAAGGACCATGAAAAGCCAATATTTTGAATCAATTCAGGACATTGTTGTAGCCACAGCCATGCCACTAAGTAAGTGAAAAAGCACTTCCAAAGCTGCTTCAGAAAGTGGAAAGGACATTGCAATGAGTGTTTTCAAACTGGGTGGGAATATTTTAAGGGAGATTAATACCAATGGGTCTTTTACTGGAACAATTTTTTAAAATTTAAATATGCATCCTATTCTCCAGTCACACTGCCTATATCATGAATTCATGGTGATATTTCCAGGCATACTTGTGATCAACTAAGGCACTCCAGTTGTGTTAGACTTCCTTCTCACTAGGTTCACTATGCCTATATCATCAATGAGATGTTGCAACATTTGGTAAAATACATAAAACAAATTTTATCCATTGAAAAAAATTTTATCCATTGTATTATGCTAGACAGCAAAAATGTCAAAATAGCCCTGCAGTAAAAGACTAAATGGGCATTGCTGCCCTCTTAGATGAGAGACAATTGCTCTTGATGATTTATGTGGATTTTGGTGAAACAGATATGTCAGGTCACTAGATCCATACCAAGTTCTAGCTGGCAGGGCCAGGACCCCACATCAATGTAACAATTATCACTGATCAGTACTTGATTAAGTTTACAAAAATCCAAACTAACAGTATAAGACCTACCTGCTTTGGCCAAACAGAAGGTCTAAGTGGAGATGCAGAAAGAATCTTTACCTTTCTCCCTTGTAAGTTTTTGCTGGTGATATCTGTATGCAGTATCAACTTTGATTTCAAATTTTAAAGAAGAGTTAGGAAATCTATCATTCCCACCACATAACCACTACCTGGCAGTAAAGGGGTTATTTTGACTCTCCTCAGTTAAGCCTGCTTCCTCCCTGATATTTGAGACTAAGAAAATAATCATGGAATATACTCGGGCTCTTACCTTACCTCTGTGGCCTTATCCTAGTGCCCACTCTGTGCTTTATTAATGAGGATTTACAGCTTTGGGAGTTACCTCTAGTTTTCTATTGCTATCTAATAAAATCTCATTAGTTTTTTTCTTCTAGCACAGTGCTGATGTATTCATAAATGGCCAGAGTGCTGTAAAAGCACTCGGCAGGTGACTCACAGTTTACAGGCGTGGCTTACTACTGGGGTCTGTTCACTTCAATCAGGGAGCGCTGAGTATGTGACAGACTTTGACTTCTGGCCAGGAGGCTATGCATCCCCAGCACAGTTCCTCCACTTGGGTTTCTCTCACCAGTTACAAATGTTTTCTTCTAGTATGGACAGGTGTCACCTTGGTAGGCTGCCTGTATGCTTCACTCCTATGGATCAATGATCAGTCAGCTGCCAGTGCTCATAGAATTACACAATGCTTCATCATCCCTCTGTCTTCACTATTTTTATAGGAATGGTGCTCACATTACCTTTCACTATGAAGACTTGCTATTTTTATTGTAGATAAAATATTATCCACCACTACCATGGGCTTACCCTGTTTTTTATGGCTGTAATGGAATTCTATGTTTTGAATAACTTATAAATAATTTTATTTAGCTCATAGTTTTGGAAGCTGAGAGGTCCAAGGGTGTGGCCACTGCATTTGATAAGAACATTCCTGCTGCACCATAACATGAGGGAAGGGGAAATGCCAAGAATGCATGTGCAAAAATAAATCAAGAGAAGACCATGTTTTATAACAACCTCTTCTGAAAATAAATGACGTACTCCCCAAATTACAACATATATCCATTTTGAGGAGGGGGCTCCTGTGACCCAATCCCCCTCCCCCCCATTAGCCCTCAGCTCTCATCATCAAATGGCGATCGAGCTTCCAACACCTGAATTTGGGGAAGCACATCCAAATCATCATACTAACTGCCTCTACGGTCTCACCAATCACAAAAGCAGACTCAGAATTCAATTTCTTGTGGCTTATATTAGGTCCAAATGTTCTCATTAGGTACAACTCTTAAGCTGGAGGCATGGAGAATAAAACGTACCATTTGCTACCTCACAACAACATACAATACATCATGAAATGGATAAAACAATGAAAGAAGATTAGGCATGAGTTCAAGAGAGATGAAAGAGTAAGATTATTACGGAAGTGACCCACATGCAGTCCTGAGTACTATTAAGATCTCTTCCATTTTTATGCTGTGAACATCTCATAAAAACATATTTCCTTCCTTCATTTCCAATTTTAAAAACATTAATTACAATTTCTACTTAGATTTAATTATTTTCTGTATTAATATGTTTACTTAGTTTGCATGAATGAAGTCATCATAATTAGCTGTTAAGACTGGAAAATAAATAGATGCTTGGATTTTCAAAGAACCTTTCTGAGACCATCAAAGGCTTCAGATATAGATGGAAAACATTAATCTTCTATGGCCCTTGGACACACAGAGCCAATTAAAACAAAAAGTCTTGACCACAGCATTAAAGTGGATCAGCTTACAAATAGCCAAATAAATATTAGAAAAATAAACTATTAAGATTTAGAAAATCACATAAAATTTATCTATTAATAAAGCAGAAATAGCTAAAGAAGCTAAGTATTTTTAGAGTATTTACATTCATTCCAAGGCTTAGAAGCATTTAGGGATTCGTTCCTTGAATATTGAACTGAAAGTCTCTCTGAAGGTTCACAAAAATTAATTTAATTTGAAAGCCAACAGAGACTTAGAAGCTAAGAAAAACTGGAAAACTTACCTGAATTTAGCAAATTACTGATGTAAGAGAACTCCATCATTTGCTATTCTACTTCAATAACTTGCCAATATTGTGTGGTGGAAGGCTTTTAAAACTTTCTTAAGTGAACTGCATACTAGAACTAATCTAGTATAACATTTAAATCCTTATTTAAAATGTAATTTTAATTGATTCAAATGCAACCTCTTGTTAGCAGTGGTTAGTGAGAAGCCATAATGTCTGGCTAATTTTCTAAAGAGGAGAACTGGAGATGTTACCGAAAAAGGATAATTATTCTTTATGTGTATCTGTGCACTTGCTGAATTGGGTTTGGCATTTTATCTTGGAACTTTAGAACCAAATATAACTGTAAGAGTTTCTATGTTAAACATTTTATGACTTTGAAACCTAAGCTGTTTGGATTAAATGACTTAGCTAAGATCACACAGAACGTTAGCTGAAGGGAAAGGAAACATTCCCAGACACATATTCCCATTTCCTCATTACATTTGAGTCTTCAATTGAATCATAAAAAAACTGAAAAACTATCTTTCTATATCTCCTATAAAATCAAAGTTTCTTTCTTTGAAAAAAATGAATTAAGATGTACTAGGTACGTGTGCCAACTCCCCAGGAGGAATGTAATGATTATACAATGCGAACATGTACCAATAAAATAAATAAATAAAAATTTCTCTGAAAGACAGATTTTATTCTGAGGTAATCACTGGACTTACTCATATATTTAGAAAAACAAAACAATGGAAAAGAAACTAATCGGAATCATGAAAACAATGAAATATGAGTTGCTGAACTGGCAGTCAATATTTTAAGTCCCCTCTAGTTCATTGCAGTGCCATTATGGCATTGATGAGTGTGGGAAATGCCTAAGAAATGGCACCAGTGTGACAGTGACAAATGTGGGAAGGGCACGTGAAGTTTTTCAGGCTGATAGATTTTTTTTTAACCCATCTGCAAGGCGGCTTCACAGGAAATGACACTCTTCTGCTACTTAAAAGAGAATGATTGTATTGGGCCCAAAGACAGACTTTTAATAATGAAACCAGTTGTTTGTATCTACTTTCCATTGATTTTTTTCCCTGAGAAAATATAATTATCCAAGCTGAGAGATTCTTTGGCGTGCCACGTCATTAGTTTCACACACTCTAAACCACTTTGGTGTGACAGATTTCAGCCTCTGATTGTGGCATTGGGAAAAATCACTCACCTCGCCCCAGCCTGCTGGCTTCTGCTGGCCTTTCCCTCCCTGCACTCCTCTCTTTATCCTCCCAGTCTCCAGCCAGCCACATGCTCTGCCTGGCTCCCACTGGGTCCACTGGGAGCAGGAAGCCACAAATCAGGTCCAGGACAACAAGCACGGGGGCGCCCGCCCAGCACGCTGGGGTCAGATGTGAACAGACCTCATGAATGGTCCCTTGACTCTGAACTGTGAGATTCCTCATGTCTTGGGACCGGCATCTATAATTAGGCTGCATTCCTGCTTATGCTATGGAGGGGCTCTAGATTAATATCTCTGATGAGAAATAAAGTGATTGTTTCCTCCTAAGTGCCCCACTGTGGCTTTTCATTCACATTTTACCACCTCTTTCAAGTTCACTTGTTCTTCAGAGACTGAGATTGAAAACCAAAGACAAAAGCATTTCTTCATACACTATTCTGTACTTATTTGCAGTTTGATTTCATGTGAATAAATCTCCCTGTTGCTTGTGCAGTTACTTGAGGGAACTCAATAAAACATGATCAGTTATCTCTTGGGAAAAACTAGCAAACCATTTTAAATCATTTGTAATATTGTAAGCCAAGCAGTAATCTAAATCGCTTCAATACTTCTTGGCAAAATTAAAAAATATATATAGACACACACATATATATTACATGCCATGTAATCAAAACTTTTCAAATTTATCATCCCTAAAGCTCTAAATACAACCCTAAGTGTAATAAATTTTAAAGAGTTATATTCGGCAATGATAACCAATTATTTATTGGACACATTTATGGTAAATATGACCTAGATACTTATAGATATTTAAATAAAGTTAAAAACAAAGAATTAATAATTTTCTGTTCTAAATCTAGCAAGGACACTCATTTGAGAATTGTGTAATAAAGAGGTTAATTTTATATAGGTAAACATAAGTTTAAATGTTTAGAAAAAATAAGTGCAAGGTTAATATGTGAACACAAACAGAGACACTTTATAATCACATAGGTCTGTGAAAAGATCGCACTACAGCTGAAAAAGAAAAGACTGTTAGAAATCTAAATCTGCAAGTCACTATAGTTAAAAGTTTTTAACTACAGTATTTGCAAAGTCTATTATCATTTGAATTTCTTCTTCAGACATTACTGCTGAGTCTGGAATAATTCTTAACACACTCTTCTTAAACTCATCAGGCTTATTTCATTGTACAGGTAATCTGATCCATGTTAATGATTTTCTTTGTACTCTAAGACATAAAACACAGTAACAAGCAACAAGGTATTTATTTTGGAACCAGTCTACCAACATTTCAAATACAGAGATTTTGAAGTGTATAGATAGAAATATAGATACACGTATATAAATATCAGTGTCTGTGTCTACGTAGGTGAAATGGTATTTGAAAGATCTAAATTGGATAGTCCATATGGATTTAATTTTATATATCACATTGCAACAATTTCTAGTAAAATAATTTATTAGAAATAGAAATATTGACAGTTTAGTAAAATTAAGGAATGATAAAAACCAATGGACACGTAGTATGTTGTATGCTTTGCAATGACATACAGACACTGACCACTGGAAAAAATCATTCTAAAAATCTACAATTATGAAGTAACACTGGGAGAGGTATAGATGCTGTCAATCTCAGTGTATTACTCACTTTTAAATTCAATCTTACTCTTAAAAACAGCTCAATAGAATAAATTTTGTGTCAAAACCAGTTCAGCCAAGGAGGCTTCCTTGGAGTAGGTTTTTGGTTTTATTGTTTTATTTTTTGTCTTGTTTTGCTTTTTATTTTGGTTTGAATTTAAGTACAGTGGTACCTCAGTTCATGAACATTTTGCTTGTTAATAATTTGGTTTCTAAAGAGAAGCATTTGACAAAACTGTGTTTTTGTTTGTGGACTCTATATCAGTTGACAAACACGACCACTGCCCTCTTTCTAGCATGAATACAAATGTGACCATCTTTTCCAGAATCGTGGAATGAATTAAGTTCACAAATTTGTTCCATGATTCTAGTTATGAATTGAATTAGTCACAAACCAAATTAGCTGGGAACCAAATCAAATTTCCCTATAAGGTTCAATGTAAATAAGGTTAACCCATTCTGCACCATATGTATTTTTAACCACAAATATATGAAACAAAGTACAGTAAGAAGAGAGAGAACACTAACATCACTTAAAGTGACTTCTGGCATGGAGGACAGGAAGCTGGGTGGAGGAAGATGTTGTTTAGAGGAAGAGTCCCCGTCCATAAGGCCTTTGGAGAGATCTCCTTCAAGGATTTCCTGTCTTCTTTGTCTCTTAGCAGAAGGGTCAGTTTTGATGATAAAGCTGTCTAATGTTGCTTGTCTTTTTCCAATGCATCATCCTCCAGAAATGAGGGACCATGTTATTGCTCATTAGATTCCATACTCTGTTCATTAGTTATGTTGGGCTGGTGCTTCTCCAAAAAATTCTGGCACACATTCCATTTTTCCACAATAGATTTTATCACATCACTGCTAACCTCTCTATTTTCTTCTTCCTCAGTAGAATGCTCCATGGAGCTTAGCAAGTTCTTCCATTGTCAGCTCCTCCTTATGGTCCTCAACAAGGTCCTTCACGTCTGTACCATTGATGTCCAGACCCATACTCCTGCCCATGTACACAATATTCTCCACTTCCTGTGCATCAGACCCTTCAAAATCATGTTCAGTGACACATTCTGGCCACAGCTCCCTCCAGGCTGTTTAAGTCCCGTGCATGACATCTTCCCAGGCTTTGTCGATGCGGTTGATACAGTGGGGAACTTTGAGATATTTCTTCAGAACTCTCTCAGAGTCAAGGACATCTCTTCAGTGACATTAAAACACCTGGTAAAGAGCAACATTGTGTACAGCTTCTGGAAGTTGCAGATCACTTGCTGGTCCATGAGCTGCAGAAGAGGTGTCCTGTTGTGGAGGAGGTACTTGACCTCTATGAAGTCATACTCAGCATCCATATCATCCGGCAAGGCTGGAAGGTGTGCCAGGGCATGGTTCACTAGAAGAAGGCTCCTTTCAGGGAGGTGGGTGTCAGAAAGATATTCCTTAATGGTGGGATATCCTCACCAAGATATCCCTCATGTAGTTATTCCATGAAGAATTTCCTTGTGACCCAAACTTTGCATTAGCCTTCCACATGACAAGCAATCTGGCCTTGTTCACATTCTTTCTTTTAAATGCACAAGGGATCTGTGAATGGTACACCAGTAATGGCTTAATCTTCAGATCAGTGCTTGCATTCACACACACCAAAAGGATCAGGGTCTTGTGTCTCAGCAGTATGGTCTCCTCCTGCACGATATGGGTTCTGTTCAGCATTTTCTTCCAGATGAGCCCTGTTTCACTGCAGTTGAACACTTGCAGAGTGAGATATACTTCTGCCTTCCGGAGCTCTGTGAATTCTTTCTTGTAGGTTTTTGCAGAGGCCTTGTCAGAACCAGAAGTGACAGAGCTGATTTTCTGCCTGTTCCATAGTCAGAACACTGCCACTGGACTCTATCATTACTCAAGGATACATGGAGGATATAAGTATCCAGTGAGTTAAGAAAAAATATGAAAACAAACAAATGGCATTGAAAACAAAATGTATCATCTCTTTCACACACACAAGGTATTATTCTAAAAGTCTTATTGTCACTTCTATTACTAAATCACTACTAACATGGTACTGTAAAGGGTAAAATGACTGAAGGAGAAAGACCAGAGAGAAAGAAATTGAAAGTTAGCAAACATGCAATTTGAGTAGAGGCTTTGTGAATACCTATTGTACCATTTTGTCACCTTTCATACATTTTAGAATAAAGCCTTAAAAAATTGTTGAAAGAAGAAAAAGAAAATATTTCACACAAAACAGAAAGTTAGTGATAGGCTCACATTTTTCATAAAAATTATGCAAGCTATAGTTTTCAAAAATTACACAGGTATAGCCATTTGTAATGTTTCTTGATCTATTCTGAAGATGTAATTAATGCAAAATATAAAACATGATAATTATTCCATGTCTCTCCCAAAACACTTGCTGTTTTCCTTAAAATATTATTTTTGTGGGATTTATTAGTTGTATTCAGTGCATAGAAAGAAACTAAGCCTGGCAAGCTGGAAATGTTCTATGTCAAAACATCAAATCTTGTGGAAATTATTTTTAACATCCTGAAGACAGTAATTTATATAAAGATTATAGCTGATAAGGATCTCTTGATAGAGTCTCCTGTAGGAGGGATACTAATTATTAATGGGACTTTACAAAGGAGATTTGGGTAGAGTCAAAGGAATCTCTACACTTAGCTTCTGCTTTCAGAAGCCTCCTTACTTAGGTATAACTGTGAGTAAAGACCTTACCAAGTGAGAAGACACAGAGATTTATCTTAGGCTATATAGAATTAAAACCCCTACTTTTGATAGATATATGATTCCACAATGCAATGCTAAAATATTTAATATAATATAATAAAACCAAAAGGCTTATGTTCCGTGGAAAAGTCCTCATACATTAAATTAAACAGTTATTTGTCTGCTCTTTTAGGTTTTATCCCTTAAATATTCAGAACTTGATCACAACCCAAGGACTAAAGACTGTTCCCTAATTTTATGATACCAACTACCTTTACACGGATGAATCAACAGAATCCAAAGGTCCTATATTCAGTCTTGACTCTGGAAAAGAATGACCACCGAGACCCCAATTATCACTGAGATCACTGGCAAACTGCATAATTCCTTAAAATTGGTTTTCATCCAAATACACAGATATTATGTATTCGCTCCAACTATTCCAGAATATTAAAATCAAGAATGCTAACCTCTAGTCCAAATGGACTGTCTATGCACTGATTGTACTTCCAGAAGTAGGAGGGTACTTTGTGTGGTTTTTATTCCCAAATACTATATTCCATTTCAAAGAAAAGACTGGTTGTGGAGATCCTAAATACTTCTTTAATCCAATCCAAAGAAAAGACTAGATGTACAGAGATACTTTTCAGAGAGCTCAGAATATCTCAGAATTGGGATTTCCTACTAGTTTTGAAGTGAATGCTCACAGATGTGATGAATCTGAAGACCACCTTTCTCCTAGACAAGAGTGGAGAATAAGGCAGCGTCCATCACCATCTGTTGACTCATAGGGTGCAGGGCCCATTTTTCTCTCTTCTGTTCCTCCTATTATCCTTCCCTCCCTTCCTCCCACTTGGTAACTGGGTAAGAGAGCCTGATGTGGTGAAACCTTCACAGTAATCTAGACAACCTGTGTTACAGAAGAGCATCCTCTTCAATGTGCTCATCTTTGTCTGAGTTGATAGATGCAATCCTTTAATTTGGAATTTTAAATCCAGAGACCCAAAAACGTGTGTTGGGGTGTGTGTGTGTGTGTGTGTGTTTCTTTAGGGAAATGAATAAATATCAAGAAGGCTTAGAATTATTTTTTATCCAAAACATTCTCACTACATTTAGGAAAAAATATTGTTTCTTCACAAATCCAGCTAAATAAATAGATTATCAGTTTAGATCCGGATTATCTAGTTAGTTTGAAGCTCATTCCTTGATCCCAAATCAACATGAACATACTTTGTACTGTCACTGTCTGTCTGATATAGAAATCTTGTGATAAGGAATCTTGTGTAATAGTCAGCAAGAGAAAAATTAAAATATTCACCATCTCCTTGGAATCATGTGATCTTATTTCAGTCTAGCTAACATATATACCATTATGGAAACAATTCCCAAAATTGTGTCCTTTTATTCCTCACAAGCAGCCTCAGTTTATATTTTTCAAAAGCCCTGAGAAATGAGTACATGATTACTTAGATGGAAGAACAAGTGTTTTAGATGGATGTTCAAGTGATAAGACCATCATTGAGTATCTCTATCATTTTTCACATGTCTGAATGTGAAATGCATGTCAAAATCAGTGATTCTTAAACTCAAATGGCCTGCATTTTTTCTTTATAGGAGTGTATGAAATAATCATATTCTCTGCAATCAATGTTTTTAATCCATTGACATTACCATGTCATGAATCATTACCTAATCAATCCCATGATTGGAGCCTATTCTGAAAGACTGGGAAATAAAAAGAAAAACGTCAAGTTGTCTTAGTAGCCACCTGAACAGATAGGATCTTTCCGAGAAAAGGAATGGAATACATAGGATTATTTGAATTAGATTTGATGACATTAATGGATATATCATTAACCTTTTTTTAAATGCTATCAAAGATGTTGTTTTTAATATCTAGGCATGGTTTAGATGCAAATTTGCTTGAAAATTTTGCTTAGCATATTAAATCAGAGCAGGTTTCTTTTATTGAATTTGTATCCCAGAAGGCTAGATTTTATCTGGTTTCTAAAGCAACGGGTGTTATCACAACCTGGCTTCTCCCATGTTGACTTCTTCACCCTTGTCAGACATGTTCTCTAACACCTTCCTGGGAAAAATGGCTCCATCCTCCAATACTGAGGTGCAGCTCAGGAAGAGGCCATGCTCAGAATGTCTAAAGCCCTGTATTCACTTGCCAGCATCAGAAACACTTATATAAATATACATAGAAGGAATGTTTATCCTGAACCAGAGATCAAAGGCATGTCATGTTCTAAGTGACCCATACTGAGTCATGTGTCTACAACTGGAGTGAAAATCACCCAAAATCAGAGAATGGAGAGGGTGGAGGGTGTATGTATTTTGAAAGCAAACACACACATACACACACACACAAACACACACAATATATATTTTAATATGTATGAATTTTTAAATGTATTTCATATATTTTATAAGCATTATATATAATTCCTTATACACTGGGAAAGATTAAATTTTAAAAACTTTAATGAGAAAAAAATCATTAGAAAACATAATGATACAAAACAACATGAAGCTGGGAATTGAAAAGTTTAGAAATACATGAAAACTCAGAATCTAAATTCTATTTAAATCAGAACAGAAGGAAAAACTTTCAAAGGAAGTGAAATAAAATTGAGCATTCATATTTGGAAAAAAATTAATAAATTTAATGGCAGTCATTTACACTATTATCTAGTTTCTAATCTCAACCAGAAGCCATTAACTACTAAATTAAGTGCTAAAATTTTTAAATTAATTTTACTTCCTTTTCTGTGTGACATCGAAATGATAGGATTTCTGGGAAGAAAGTACTGTGCCACCATTTGAAATTGCATTTACCTGAAAAAGAAATGAATGATTTTTTTATGTAAAGCTTATGGAAATTAATGTGAACTGAATTAATTTGCTATCAACCACAGCTTTATCAATGTTCTGAAGTAGCTAGCAGCATGTGCTTTTCCCATGACCTATGATTACGCTAATTACCAATAAAGCAAAACTTCTCTGCTATGAACACCAATATAATGCTCCTGACTTAGACTTTTACTTTGACTGGAAATGTGATAATTTCAAAAGACAGTGAGGCAAATATTTATTTAAAATTAAACTAAACAGAATTACTTGGTTAGCTGGGCATATCATGAAAATTTTTGAACTTTCCACCAATGAAACAACTAACAAAACAAGACGTAGTTTACATAATCTACAGTATCCTGGACTTTGATATTATGCATAGGAGATAAAATGTATCTTTTAGGTTGCCTATCCACTCATACTCTGTATTCTGAAAATTGCTACTCATTCATATTTTTGCACTGAGGCCCTTTAGAAATCAGGTGGCAAAACCTGTGGTTCGTGGGTATATGTGATACTGGAATCAAATTTCAACTTATACAGAAGTCTTAAGATCTGTGGCTTCTGGTATTTTGTCACTGATATTCTTCATCACTTAAAAGTTGCTGGTACATAGTAGATAAATTAATATTTCAAGAAGAAATGAATAATCAAATGGAAGGCAGGAAAAATACATGCAAAAGCCAAAATCAGAACGGTCTTCATCTGAGTATGATTTTTTTCCAAGGTAATTTGTAACTGGGTTACAGATTCCAGGGAGGATTTTCTTAAGTGCCATATTGGAAATAGAAACCTTGATCAAAATGAATATTTACATTTTTTAAAAAAGTGTACTACATTAAAAGACATATTGCCACGAATACTCCCCCCAGGCTTTGTGCACACTATTGCACTATTCTTGGCACTTTCTGAGGCAGTTCTGTAAGTCCCCTTTTGTGAGTGTCTTTTTTTGCACATCTATGGCTGTGTCAATGTCCTGAGTAAATTCAAAATATTGGCCTGTCATGACCATTTTGACTTTGGGGAAGAGTCAGAAGTTGCACAGTGTCAGATTTGGTGAATAAGGGGGATTAGGACACACTGTGATATTTTCACGAGTCTGCCTTTCCTTTGGATGGAAGTCAGAAGCAATATTTACTGTATTTTTTTATCATACCTTGTAAAGACTCTCATGAAAGAGGGATTCCAGAACTGCTTCAGAAAGTGCCAAGAACAATGAAAAAGTGCATCAGATGTGAGGGGGATTATGGTAATGTGTCTTTTGCTGTAATGGTATTTTAAATTTTAAATAGTCATATTTTCCAGTTACCCCTTGTGCTATAAATTTAGCACTGGAACAACAAGAAGCTTAGTAAAGTCAGAAATGACAGTGCTACAAGGGAAAATAATATAGGGAGAAACTGTTACCTAGACGCTCCAATTCCTGGTTCCAATTTTCTTACATACTGAGCTTTACCTCTCTTCAGCTCTTCAAAGTCCTTGTAAATCTTTCCAATTACCTCTTCCTTTTCACTTGTAAAAGACTGAATAGATTCAGCTCCTAGCAAGGAGGGATTCCTAATACATGTGACAAAGTAGTTTTCATACAAACTCTAGTCCAAGTTTTCTTTCACCACTTGAAGTGGCATGATTAATTTAAAGCATCAATATCTATGTGATATTCACATTTTACCAAGTGAGCCTTTATTTTTAGTTTAAATCTTCATATCCAAAACAGAAAAAGGAAGAAAAATGCCTGAAAGAAGGTAGAGGAATTTAAAACAAAGAGAGAAAAAAGAGGGAGGACAGCCTGAGGGAGCAGAGCATGTGAAGTTACTTATTTTCAGCCTAGTTCCTTGCATCCAGAGAGGATGGACAAGAAGAATCATGGAGAAAAAGATGATAGACCAGAAGCAGTCTGTATGCAAAATTCTTTGGGATATTCATCCAAAAGCATTAGGCACAGGGCTCTGTGAGCAGACTGTGATACACTGAGATTCACAGGACTGCATTGTAGGAGAGCTAGTAAGGGGCAAAACCCAGACCAGTGGTATTTACAACAATTAATAAATTAACTGAAACACCACATTTTGGTGCTGATCTAGTGCTGGCTCCGATGAGAGAAATCTTCCCCTAACAGGTACCAGTAAAAGGAAGGCACTGCATTCTCCTGTGAGCACTGGCTCTGCATGGGAACAGAGATATGACCCTTTTAGATAGGTGATATGACCACAGCCAACTGAGTAGAGATGAGAATTGTAATGGAACCACCTCACTCATGGCCTGGATAGAAAAAGCAGTAAACAGACTCAACCAAAATCAGGGTCAGAAGTCACCTTGAGTAACTGCCTCTGCCTAAGTACAGAAAATCTCTACCTTTTCTATAATTTCAGGAAATAAGCACAAAAGGGAAGAAATGGCTGTCATGTCTAAAAGTCAGAGTGGGTCCTGGAACACAGTGGCTTCAATATGGTAAAACTAAAACTGTGAGACTGCAAGGCAGAGTTTACCACTAGACTCAGGAGACACTGACCTCTAGGCTTGGAGGCCCTCCCTGATGTAGACAGAGAGTGCAGCTACAGCAGTCTGAGAAAAGCAACCAACAAGGAGTGTTGGCAAATGGGATGGTGGTGGGAGAGTTCTGAGTCTGAGGGAACATGTTCAGGGCCCAGAGGAAGGCTAGGTATCAGTGTCCCCTAACACAATGTCCCTACATGACCATAGCCTGCCTACTTCTGCTGGAGGTGTCCAGAGTGAGTTTCACCCTCTCCGGCCACACATAGCTCCAGCACTGTGGACTGGAATTTCGCAGATATTTGGCTGAGATGATGAACATAACTAACTACAGATGATACTAGAGGCAGACTCCACAGATGGCCTGGACCTCTGGCCCCTTCACTTTCAGGTTTGAAAATTAGATCAATTGTTTTGAATTAATTCAGCTACTAGCCAGTCTACCCAAGTCCACAGGAGCAGAGGAGTGGGGCTCAGTACCCTGCAAGCTCTAGGAGGCCTCTGTTATTAGAAGGGGAGCAGAAGATCACTGTGGACTAATTCAGACTCCAAAATAAATACAACACATTGAGGAATAACAGACTGAGTTTATTGTCCTTTTCATGGTGTTTCTTTTTGAAAGAGCATGAGGGAGGTAGATGTATGTACACTTGGAAGAGCTCATGAGTACTGATTATTGTGTTTATATTTGTAGTGTCTTAGTATGTTCTCTTACACCAAGGGTTGTTTTATAGGGTTTTCTAAATTCCTGTTTCTGTTAAGTCATTAATGGGAATCAATCTCTCTATATCTTCCCTCCTTTTTCCATTTAAATTCCCTCCTCCACCGTTTTTCTTTACTTCCCATTCCCTCTCATATCTCTCTTCCTTACCCATTTTATTTTTGTGCATAAACAGTACAATCATTAAAACATTTTCCTCTTACCAAAATAGATTTAAAAAAAAAAAACAACAAAGTGGAAATTTTGGAGCTAGAAAGCACTATAACTGAAATGGAAAATGAATTAAGCAGGCTAACACCAGATGTCAGCATGCAAAAAAGTAAACCAAATAAAAACTGAATGTGTAAATGAAGTGCAGTCTTCCTATATACTAAAATATTTTATGCCACATAAATTATAAAGAAGTTTTACAAGTCACAACACATATGTTTTGAAACTATTATATTCCCTGAAACAATTCTGACACAAAAGCTCACATTACATAGAAATGCATTTATATTATGTATCCAAAATATGCAAATCTACAGAAATTGCAATGTGATTGACATAGTATGTGGGGAAGGTCAATTTGTAACTACTTAAGATTGGTGCAAGCACTATGGAAATCAGTATGGAGATACCTCAAAGAAGTAGGACAGGAATTCCCATTTGCCCCAGCTATTCACCTGCTGGGTATCTTCCTGAAAGAATTAAAAGCATAATACCACAGTAATATATGCACACCCATGTTCATAGAAGCACAGTTTATAATAGCTAAATCTTGGAAACAACACAAATGCCCATCAATTGATGAATGGATAAAGAAGATGTGGGTTTTTTCATACAAGGGAGTACTACTCAACCAAAAAGGATAAGCTTGAGACATGTATAGCTAAATGGATGCACCTAGAGACAATACTCTTAAGTGAAGTAAATCAGACACACATGTGTAAATATTACATTATTTCTCTGGTGTGAGAAACTGAAAGTGTAAATAAGGACCAAAATATAAAATAGATATTGTGAAATAGGAAGAAAATGTTCAGATGAGAAAGGGAGCAAGGGAGAGGGGAAAGGGAAAGGAAGGAAGCGAAAAGACAAAAAAATTGAAAAAAGAAAGATAAAATGGAAGCAAACCTCTTATAAATAAGAAGGGGAAAGGGGTAGGAGGGAGGGGAGGGGAATGGGAAAAAATAAGAATCAAGATATATCATATGCAAGTATGAAGTCTGTATGATGAATGTGATCATTATACATATCTAATTTGTACCAATAAACTTAATGATTTAAAAATTTGCAACTACTTAATAACATGTAAGGGTTTCTTCATAGACCACAAAAATATTCAAATATTAGTGTTCATAGTTACACACATAGAAAACATTCTAATACAAACCATCACTTTGAAGTGGATGAATATAATGCCATGTAAAATATATATTAATGAAAAAGAAGTGACTTTCAAATAAGTCTGAGGGCTTCTTGATATCAAATGGTAAAATGGGAAGTAAACTGAACATGAAGTGAAAGAGTCCAAAGAATTTTTTCAGAGCAAATTGATAGTCAGTGTCTTCTACAGTCGGTTCTGCATGGAGTTGACAATATCTGCTATCTGTCAAATTAAAGCATAATAATGTAGGAATAACGCTGCATTATTAAAAATAGGAAATAATTTGGAAAGAAAGATACATTTCAGTTTTATATTCTTTAAATCGTGTATATATCACTTTATTGTACAGTTAATGATATGTGGAAATTCAGAATAATCTCTTTTACCATCACTTGTTCTAAAATAGGAAGATCATTAAAATCATAGATTTAAATTTCTGAGCTAGGCTCTGGAAGAATCCAACTTTTCCAGACACATGATTGAGAAAATCAGTATGTCTGAAGATCTAGTAAGTTCCAGCAGTGGTAGATTTTTTTTTTTAATAAAGAAGGAGGAATAAGTGACCGAGATCCAACACATCCCCTTGACAGAGTGGAAGCAGGTCATTTTCCTGAAGAATATTCCTTAAGTTTGCAAGCATCAACTCACACAGAGAAAAGTTTAAAAAAATAAAAAAACTAACATATTCTAGGTTATCCAGTTATAGTTAAGTAAATATTAGCTGAATTTTCATTTCTAAAGTGGTTTCCATTTGCTTCATTTTGGTGCATATCTGAAATGTTAGAGGGGTGTCCACTAAACAGACTGCAATAGAGAAATTTAATGTTCAGCTGTCATTATTGCCTCATGTATTGATCACCTGTTAATCTGCTCCATATTTTAAATAACTTTATTTATGCTAAATACTTGAATTATCTACTCTCTTGTTTTAATGATGAGAAGAATGAATCACAGAAAGGCTAGTAAATAAATAAAAATACATAAATAAATGTATGTTAGGTAAACATTAAAGCCAGCATTGTCAGATTAAAAATCCAGTTTCATTTTCACTGCTAAAATACACAATAATAATAAACTGAGACTTTCCTTCACTGTGTGCATTCAGTCTCTATCTTATAAAATTGATGATGAGGAACTGTGAGATCATGTGTCATATACATTATGCAGTGCTTAAAAATCATATAGCTGTGGAATAAACATGAAAAAAACCCAGGTTTTCAATCTTCAAACCTCATTCAGAAAATATTTGAAAAATAAGAATCAAGTAAAAAACATTTAAGAGCAAGTATATTCACTAAAAACAAGTTTAATAGAGAAAAACTGACTCTGCATAATACAGAGAATTTATAAGGAATTCTTCTTGTTTTTTATCTGTCCTTATGGCTTTTGTTATAGAAGCATAATTAACTATAAAAAGAAAACTTTTGTATAGCACGTTTTATGAGAATTTGAAAAGAAAGCACTAGAAGATTGTCATCCTAGATATCTATTTTAAGACTATTTAAATAAGACATCTCAGATAATTATACTGTAAAAGGTATCTTTTCTATCTTTAGGCAGCATTTTAAGTAATAAATTCAGAAGAAAACGATCAAAGTCAGTGGAAGTAAAATGTGATCATTTTTTACAATGATCTTAGGAGAAAACCACATAATGGTTGAGAAATGAAAATTACTTGGGGTAGAATTCATGAAGTAAGCATGACTTATTATGTTACCAGATTGGTAGTCTAATATTTAATAGAAGTTAAAATTGTCATTAGATGTAAAGAATGGCCCCTCCCACTTGGCTTCAAATGAAGATTCTTTGAATTCCTCAACATCACTAAAACTTCAACTGCTCATAATTGAGTCTGTGAAGCTAGATGAGTTGAAGAGAAGGTGATATTAATTCAGTCTCCTTAAGAACATTTAGTGTTGCTACTCTCTCTAAAGTTGTACATTTCCTTGGCAACTGAGTTAAATGTAAAGAAATTAGCAATATGGATGTCTCAGTATGAAATCATTGCCACAGAGGAAAGCATCATTTCTGTCTGATAAGGACCATTCTGCTAAAACTGCATAATTTGGATGTCCATATGATGAACATTCTTGTTATGTTAATGCTTCCACAATCTTTTCTGAAAAATTTCCACTAGAAGAGCCCAGTAAATTTTAATTGTCTACTTAGAGAATCCAGGCATGCATAATTCAGAAGCTGCTGAAGTAGACAAGTTATAATAACTTTTCTCTTCAAAACAAATCTGATAGACTGAAATAAAGAAAGAATGGTTTAAGGAGGGCACACTGAGACAGCAAAAGTACATAATGTTTAGTAAAACCTGAGTTTCAAATAGAAACAAAGACTGTTTTAGTATATGCCCTAAATATTGTACAAGGACATATTTATGTTCAAATATTATTTGCCGTTTACCTAAAATTCAAGTTTGTCTGTGTCTTGAATTATGTTCATCACTGTTAGTTTCAGAGTCAGTTGGCAAAATAATGAGCAAAAACTGAATGGAATGTGAATCTCCAAATGCTGAGGCTAAATTCCCAGTTGTTATAAGCTGTCTGTATTGTTTTGAAATAGACACTTCTGAATATTCTCAGGAGGTAGATATATATATATATATAAACCTCATTCTTTAAAAAAGGTTTTTGCAAGATTTTAGAAAATATTTATGTTTATCAATTTCAGATGGTATTTCACATTATCACTTATTCATTTACACAAGTGTGTCCTATTTATTTACACCCAGGGGTAGAGGAAGTGAGAGGGGTAGGGGAAAGGAAAGAAGGGAAAGGAAAAATATGAGAAAAGGAAAAAATGGAAACGAAGTCTTTGTAAATAGGGAAGGGTGGAGTAGGTGAAGCGAGGGCAGGAGAATGGGCAAAAAATAAGAACCAAGATACTTATGTAATGGTACAAGTTCCAAATGATTAATATAAATTTATTGTATACCTAAAATGTACCAATAAAAGAATTTAAGGAAAAGAAAATAAATATGATTGATACTGGAAAGAAAAAAAAATTTTAGATGGTAAGTCATAATTATGTTGGTTGGATTAATGAGAGAGAAAACTGCAAGGAGAATAAAACTGTCCTAATTTTACTTGTTGCTAAACTCTTGAGAGAAATAATTCCTCATAAATCAGATCCATTCTTTGATTAAAACATTTCATAAACACTTACATGGATATAGTTTGAAGTTTTATATGACTATTATTTTTATATTGATACTTTGCAGATTAATGTTCAACTTACAAATTACTCAATATTTTCTTTTTCATTAGTTTTTCCTAATTATGTATAATTTCCCTACATCAAAATTTGTCATTTTCTTCATTGAGAAAGGAACTAATAATGGTAAATTTAATAAAGCGGTTTTCAGTTTGATAAAAACAGAGTTTAAACACCTTAATTGAAGCCCAGTTTTAGATTGTCTATTTTTTACTCTCTTAATAAAATGAATAGGTGAGTCGCGCAGAACACACTGAATCAGCCCATTGCAGGCAGGCAGGTCTGCGGATGCCCTACGGAGGTCGACAGTTGTGTGGAACATGCTGAATCAGCCCGTGCCCCGGCAGCAATCCACTGGACATCCTTCCCCGCCCTCTTCTCTGTACAGCCACCTGGGTCCACACTACAAAGACACAGAGGACACAGGACCACAAGACTACTGTACTGGGTAAGTTGGAATCGCCCTCACCTCCCATCTGGACCCAGTCTATCTTCAGGGGAAGGGCAGCTGGAACCTGCAATACAACTCTGCAGAGTTCAACCCTACAGGAGGACAGGGAGCTCAACTTGGGACTTGCAGCCAGAAATCTGCCTGAATCTCATGGGCCTGTGACTAGCTTGCTGAGACTCATTGACTTTTATCTGCACACTGCAACCCATGTTGTCTATTGTGACAGCAGAGACATACCCTGAAAGAGGCCCTTCATCTTCATTGGTTTTTTTATTCCAAAAATTAGTATTTTTAGTTTGTTTTTTCTCTTTTCTTTTCTTTTGCTCCTCTTATCTTTAATTTTTTTCCTACTCTTTGCAAATATTTGTTTTTCTCTCCTTTCTTTTCTTTTCTTTTCTTCTTTCTTTTCTCTTTCCTTTCTCTCTCTCTTCCACTCACTCTCTTGCTCTCCCACATTGTTCATCTTCCCTTTTTGTCCCTGTTTTGGTCCTCATTTGGCATTCTTATTTATTTTACTATTATTCTCTTTTTCCTTCTCACCTGTGTCCTCTGGTCACACTGCTAACCTTCCCCTATCCTGCTTCTCATCTGTCCCTCCCTCCCCAGACCCTTCTAACTCCCCATCCCAAAGGATAAAGTTGTTATACTGAAGAGTTTATTAACTATATGTTGGGATGGTCCTCAATCTTGATTTAATTCAACAGCTAAAAGTGATAGATTAATAACTACCACAAAATGTCATTTTCGAAGATGTACTTGATGCAATGGTGTTGCTGATTGTATCACTTGGGCTAAAGTGTTGTTATTGATCTAGTCAATGAACCTTCCTAGTATAAGGAAAATGAGATAGCCTTAGTCATTAGAGACTCAAAATTAAAGACCAGCTATATCTGGAAGACACCTCTGAGAAGCAATCATTCCATAAGGGTTCTAATTACAAGCAACAAAGATATCTACCATAAGCAATTTCAAACTATCAATCAACCCCAGAGTTAAACCAAGGACAGTACCAAAAGCAAAAATGAGAAGACACTTAAGCAAGGCACAAATTCAGTCTTCCACCCCACCAAGGGTAAATCCTGGGGGAAATGAGATGGAAAAGTCCCATAACCAACCACCTGGATACCCTGAACTGATAGCACAGGAAGAAACAAAACAGATAAATGAGGCTCTAGAAAAACTCAAAGCAGAAATAATCTCCCAGATATCTATGGAGATGGTGAGCAGAGTGAAAGATATGATTAGAGGATCTAGAACAGAAACAGATAAAAAAAAATAGATGAGCTCAGAAACATGCTGGAAGGCATGAATACCCAACATAAGAAAGAAATGAAAACCGTGAAATAGATTCAAACAGATATTCAGGAGATCAAAAACTCCATTGAAAGTATCCACAGCAGATTAAGGGAATCTGAAGATAGAATATCAGATATAGAAGACAGAATCGTGGTTAGAGACCATGAAAATAGGGATTTCTTAAAAATAGTAAGCGACCACGAGAAATCAATCCAACAACTGCTGATGATGCGAAGAAGAATAACATAAGACTGATAGGAGTCCATGAAAAAACAGGAGAAAGCACAATTGACATAAAAAAAACTGTTCACAGAAGTAATAGTGGAAAACTTCCCAGACAGAGGTAGAGAATTGGACATACAGATAAGTGAGGCATATAGAACTCCAACTAGCCATGATCAAAAAAAAACCTATATCTAGACATATAATAGTCAAGATCCCAGAAACCCAACAGATAAACAAAATCCTACAAACAGTTAGAGTAAAGAAACAAATCACCTACAAAGGAAAGCCCATCAGAGTCACGGCAGACTTGTCAACACAAACCCTCAAATCAAGGAGAGCCTAGAGTGAAGTATTTCAAGCCCTAAAAGAAAATAACTTCCAACCTAGACTGTTGTATCCTGCAAAATTATCTTTCAGAATCAATGGGGAAATTAGATACTTCTATGACAAAGAACACCTGAGAAATTTCATGAACACTAAACCAGGACTACAAGCAATTCTAAACAATACCCTAGAAAAAAAGCAATGAAGGCCACAACTCCATGAGGCCCAACAGAGGGAAGCCACTAGGCAAGGTAAGACACTAAAGGGAAAGGAGGGAAAATAAGAAATAAAGGAGCCAACAAAAGTAAAACATCATGA